>QANT01009214.1:0-67238 GCA_003254885.1 Purshia tridentata | reverse complement strand
TAAATTTTATTTTTCCATAAAAATCAATAGATTTTAAAATTATATCCCACTTTAGTTACTAAACCTAATTTATTTTGGTCAATAGTGACTAAAATGAAATTATAAAAAATTGTATTGATTAAAATGTAATTGTGAAACTTTTGATTGATTTATTTGTAATTAACCTAATAAATGAGTCATCAATATTCTATTTATTTGGGTTTTATTTTGATTTGTTTATTTTCCCATACGGTACCTTTTTGTTTTTGGCGATTCCAATTATCAATAGAGATTTTTTGGCCTTGCAATTATTGTCAATTTAGGCACGATATATATAATTTCTTGGTATGGACTTGACGATCGATGGCCTGAATATACAACCACCCAACTTCATGACCTATCCGGAACTGCGTGATATTCTGGTAGCCACGGTTTTATGTGGGGCCCTTCCACCCCTTCTTAAACTTGGAAGTTTAGGATACATGTTTTCGTTTTTATTATTTTGGAAAAGAAAAGCAATAAACTATTATGTTTTGTCACACTCATCATTCATGACTAATCCTCCACGTACTTTTGTACCAATCTAAATGGCAAAGAGGAGAGGGTTTCAATCAAATTAAAATTCAAAATAACTGCATAATGGACTCAAAATTGTGTCAAAATTTGTGTAATTAAAAGATTAATTCATGTATATATTGGCCAAAAAAAAAAAGGTGCATGTATCCTATCCCATATTTAGATATATAATTATATGATGACGAATAATCGTATCAAAATGGAAGAGTGAATGGATATTAAATTGATTGAGCAGACAAACCATGCAAGTATTTCCCTTGGACTTTGCTATCCTCTCATGAAAAATTGTGCACCATGTGCACGTCTCTCCAAGAGATTGTCACAATTTCTTGGCGTATTTCTCCAATGTACGAAACCAAGTTAGAGATATATACTTCTTCCACTTGTTTGTTTTTTTTGTTTTTTGACAGAGACACCCAAGTTATAAACTATTGTTTTGCTTTGCTTTTGTTCAAATTAATGTTCATCTATTACTGGTCAAAGACTTACATGCCCTCATTGTAAATAACTCTAAATCTTTAATTAGATTTAGAGTTGGTTTTCTTAAGTGAGATTCCCACATTGAGTGAGCATTGTAATGCCCAAATTGTGTATATATAGTTGAGAAGAACTTAGTTTATGTTGCAAAGTTATAATTATGATAGAGAAAATTAAAGAAGGTAAAAAAGAAGTACTTTCTGTAATAAGGATAAATTAGTGTATAAAAAGTTTGAAAGGACATGTCCAGCGAAGTCTTTTTCTGTCCCAGTCAGCTTTTATGGAATCCCAACTGATTATAGTTTTGATCACAGATTTCACCTGCCCAACCCAACTAATTTATCAACTTCACATGGCATGTGTAGCTAACACCGCATTATTCAGTACTACCACCCTAAATTACAGTCTGAATTAGACAACAGTTTTGTGCTGCATTTGACAGTCCATTTTCAAATATAAAAGCCAAGAGGAGAGCCCAAGACAAGTTAGACAACACAATGCGATAATAATTTCATTAAAAGAATGTAAAAAAGTTATAAAAGTGAAATGGTAAGTAAAGCACATGTCAACTTGAAAATGTTTCCCTAAAAATATGAAGTGGGAGTTGGATCTCATGAGCCTATATACAACCCAATGTGACACACTGTCCTTTTAATTAACTTCATTTCTCCCCCTTAATTAACCTCTGTAATACATTGTATCATACCCACATTAAATTAATTCACCCCCTTCTCTCTCTCTCCCAACTAAATTGGACAACAACCAATCCACCTCCACACTGCATGGTCATTTCTCAATAACACTAACCCGTACCCATCATATGCTACAAACTAGTCCCTGGTGAGATCTACAGCCTCCCTACATGGACTCTCACCACCTCTATCTCTCTATTTAAACCGCATTTCATTTCTCTCCACACTCGTCTCTCTCAACCTCATCACATTCAAAACATGGCGGATCACGCCGACCCTTCCTACAGTCCCTTGCCGGGACACCCCTCCTTTGCCCATTCTCCGGCGAGTCCCCGGAGACCCTTAAAAGGGTTTGCTGTGATCTTTGCCTCCGTCATTTTTCTCATGTTGTTGGTTGCATTAATCATCAACCAAGGCCCAGAAGAGTCACATACAGAACCACAACAACAAGATCATCATCATCATCATAAGTCAAGTTCAAGTTCAAAAGCTACGTCGTTTTCGGGCGAGCCCAGAGGGAAGGCCCAAGGAGTCTCAGCCAAGTCGAACCCATCTTTTTCCAACGGAGCACTTTCGTATAATTGGACAAATGCTATGTTTTCTTGGCAAAGAACTGCTTTCCATTTTCAACCTCAACATAATTGGATGAATGGTAGGTACAAACAAATTAAGCTTTACTTTTCTACCACATGCTCTTAATTATCAATCAACTACTCCATTTCATTCATTCACTCTTTTATTATTTTTTTAATTTATTTTCATTAACACCACCGGTAGGTAAGATTTGTTTGTATGATTAACTTTCTAAATTCAACTTCAATCCAAATATACATATTCCTTAATTGTTTTTTTTTTTAAATATCATTATTTTTCTGTGGCTTGACTGGACTAATCCCATTTCATTGTCATCTTTCTTTCATTGCTTTCTCTTTGGTGGTGGGGGAATCTGGTTTGTTCTGCTTCAGATCCTAATGGTAACTTCTCAAAAACACTCATCATATTCTTTTTTAGTTTTGTTTCCTTGTTTGACGCACAAGAGTCAACCCTCAACTTATTTTAAGTGCATCCTTCCTCATTATCTAATTCTTAATCACAAAAGTAAACCTTCTTGTTATGCATGTTTGTGTCATAGGATTTTGTTATACTTTTCAAATGAAAAATTAATAAATAAAAATATTATGATTTTGTTATTTAAATTGATAATTGTTTGGTTAATTTAACTGTGCAGACAAATCGATGTTAACAATAATTTACTTATTAAACAATTTTTTATTTGACTGAATTTTAGCATTTTTGTGGTAAGAAAAATTGTATGGATTTATAATTCAAAGATACAAACCTCTAAAAAATTTGATCTTATATACATTGCCGTAAATTTGTGGTGCATATTTTATATTATAATTATGAGAATATAGTAGTGATTGCCTAGTTGGTGTAGCAAAGTTTCGACCAAAAAAACAAAGGGCCTTTGCTTTATGAGTTTTGGACCAATCAAGAGTGCAGGGCCTCTGTCCAACGAAACCATGATAAGATGAACACATGGACACCCCAGGGGCCCACTTGTACCCTCCCCAAACATGTATCATCCAATACAAATTTGCCATGTGGCAAGCAGACCCACACAACTATTTGTGATGGTGGCCCTTTCTAGATGTGATTAGTCCAGTAAGTTCCAGCTCCCCAAAACAATTTGGCATGTGCCCATCTACCACCTATACGGCTATACCCACCATTCAAATTAGGTGTGTATTTATGGGGGGACCCACATTGTTTCTCACATCCATCTTGATCACGTTTTGTTCGGGAATCAGGATTGATCTTATTAATATATATGTAATAAAAACTAATAATTATAATTAATATTTTTTATTTTGTGTAGGTCCATTGTTTTACAAGGGATGGTATCACCTCTTCTACCAGTACAACCCGGACTCTGCTGTGTGGGGCAACATCACGTGGGGCCATGCAGTATCGACGGACCTGATTCACTGGCTCTACCTCCCCCTCGCGATGGTCCCCGATCAATGGTACGATGCCAACGGTGTGTGGACCGGGTCCGCCACACTCCTCCCTAATGGTCAGATCGTAATTTTGTACACTGGGAGCACCACTGATTCTGTGCAGGTCCAAAACCTTGCCTACCCTGCCAACCTATCTGATCCCCTCCTTCTCCATTGGGTCAAGTACTCGGGTAACCCGGTTTTGACTCCCCCACCCGGAATTGGGTCCACAGATTTTCGTGACCCCACCACTGCGTGGATTGGACCCGATGGTAAATGGCGTATCACCCTTGGGTCAAAGGCCAACACAACTGGCATTTCAATTGTATACACCACAACTGATTTTATAGAGTATGAGCTGTTGGATGGGGTCTTGCATGCGGTTCCGGGTACTGGTATGTGGGAGTGTGTGGACTTTTACCCGGTTGCTATAAACGGGTCAAAGGGTTTGGAGACATCCGTGAATGATGCAAGTGTTAAGCATGTGTTAAAGGCTAGTTTGGATGATACTAAAGTGGATCACTATGCTCTAGGGACTTATTTTGTAGAGAATAACACATGGGTACCCGATAACCCGGTTTTGGATGTGGGTATTGGGTTGAAGTATGACTATGGAAGATACTATGCATCAAAGACATTTTATGACCAAAACAAGGAGAGAAGGATTCTGTGGGGTTGGATAAATGAAACTGATACTGAAACCGATGACTTGGAGAAAGGTTGGGCGTCCGTTCAGGTATGATCATTTTGATATGATTAATGATTCGTATTATTTAATTAATAGTTCAGATTGAGATTGATAGTCTAATAACAAATATTCAGACTATTCCAAGGAGTGTGTTGTTTGACAATAAAACTGGAACCAATTTACTTCAATGGCCAGTGGAAGAGATTGAGGCATTGAGATTGAACAGTACCGAGTTCAGTGATGTCTTGGTTCAACCCGGAACTGTTGTGGAACTGCATGTTGGAACAGCTACACAGGTTTGTTTGTCTATTGTCTAGTAATGTTTGAACATGATTAGCACATATGCAATTTTTTGTTGTATAATATAATCAAACATATTTTTCTATTTATGACTAACATTTGTTTTTGTGGTCTATATAGTTGGATATATTCGTGGAGTATGAAATAGAATCATTGGACACAGAGGAGACAGTGAATGGCAGTGTAGGCTGTGGTGATGGTGCTGTAGATAGGAGCACATATGGACCATTTGGCATTCTGGTGATTGCAGATGAAACTCTTTCTGAGCGAACCCCAATCTATTTCAACCTTGCCAACTCCACTGACGGGGTGGTCACAACTTATTTCTGTGCAGACGAATCAAGGTTTGCATCTTCAATAATGTTAAGATGGCCCATAAAAACTTGTCAAATTGTGAAGTGTACTGGTCTTACTCTTACATGTTGCTAATGAATGCAGGTCATCCAAGGCTCCTGATGTGTTTAAACAAGTTTATGGGAGCGAAGTTCCTGTGTTGGATGGTGAAAAATTGTCTGCAAGAGTATTGGTGAGAGTCTCTACTTTGCTTATAAGCTTTATGATCTTCTGTAATATTGGTGAAAAATCAAAAGCGGTTGTTGAAAATTGTAGGTAGGTAGCACTTAGACATGTATATATAAGAGTGGGTTTTGGAATGTGCAGGTTGATCATTCCATAGTGGAAAGCTTTGGGCAAGGAGGTAGGACAGTGATTACATCAAGGATTTATCCAACAGAGGCAATATATGGAGCAGCAAGGCTATTTTTGTTCAACAATGCCACAGGAGTGAATGTGAAGGCCACACTCAAGATTTGGCAGCTCAATTCAGCATTCATTCACCCTTTCCCACTAGACCAGATTTGATCATCACTCACATCTCATCAATTCTTGCACCAATCTCCTTCATTAGCAGCAGCTACCATCCATTCATTCATTCACCATTTGGCTGCAGAGGAATGACACCTTTTGTGGCAGCAACAAATGTGCATTTTTATTTAATAATATTTTGGGGTTTTGCTTCTTTGGGTTTCGATTTAGTTTGTAGCTACATAGGCATGTCCTTCGGTGATAATTGATGGTTTTGGACCTTTTGGTTCAAAGAATAATAATATTGATAAATTTAAAATTTTGCCCATTGCTCTAATCGAATTTCCCTTTTGAATTCCTCATTCTTTCTGCTTCTTATCAGCCCACTGAACTGAAAATTCATCATGCCTTTAATGTCTTACATAACAGAAAATAGCATATGATAATAATTTTTAGGAATATTTCTAGGAATCATACAGCTTTTTATATAAGTGTGAAGTGTGCATCACAGTCACTTAAGAAAAAACACCTAATTACATAATTACACAATTGATGGTTAAATCATCCTACATTTACCATAACTCAGAATATGCTGGAGGACTGATGATTTTTCTTCCAAGTTATAAAATGTAACCATTGTCATCACAATTCACAACTTTGTTTGACACGAATTGGGGTTTGATGTCCTGGTTTCACCTATGATTTGGGCCTTTGCTTATTTCTGTATGTGAATTTGAAGAGTGATTTTACTAGAGTTTTTTGGAGATGCTCTAACCATTGTCATCACAATTCACAACTTTGTTTGACACGAATTGGGGTTTGATGTCCTAGTTTCACCTATGATTTGGGCCTTTGCTTATTTCTGTGTAGAGCCATTTGGGTTTTTGTTTGGGCTTAGGAACCACATATGTTGGTCATTACTTTAATTCAACTCTATTCTTAAATCACTAGATCCTTCACATATTACACCTGACTTGGCATTCGACCGTTAGGCGTATTTTAAAACCCCTGATTTAAAAATTTTAAAATCATAAAGCATATTTGACCTTTTATATTCAATAGAATCAATACAGTATCTTTTTGGTTCTTACCCCAAAAAGAAAAAAAGATAGAGCCAATTTGTGCTTAATTTATGGATCAAGGCTAATTGTAAACTATTATTTATTCTTTTGGGGTTGTGAATGGAAAAGTCCGTCTTCTAGCTATGTTGTCACTTCATTCTTATCCATAAGTTCTTAAATATTTTTTAATTTGTTATTTCCTTTTTCTGTGGACTGTAACAGCTTTTAATTTCTTTTTATTGGTTCCATATTCTTGTTTTTTCTGTTTGACCAAAAAAAAATATTCTTGATTTTACCAAGAGTTTTGTCTTGAAGTAGAAATTCAATGTCCACATGGAAGGTGGTGCTATCAAACTACCACGAGTTTGAATCAAGCAACCGACTTCCAAATCCAATTTGCCGAATACCGAAAAATAAAAAGTCTTAGAACATCTCTAAAGTTTTATAGAATCTCAAAGCATAAAAATGTATATAAGAGGTGGAATAAAATATAGAATATATCGGATTCTAGTTAATTGGAAAGTGTTGTACAATCACCATAAATATAGCATATTTCTAAAAGGTGGAGTATAAAATACACCACACACATATGGAGAGAGACATTTTCTTCAAATTGCGTTTCATGTCTCTTTTGATATTGTTAAAAAAACTTGTTTAAAAATTTTAATTTTATTACCGTTTTGCCTTTTTATTTTATTCAAATAATCAAGACTCATAACTTTAATGATTAATTCTTTCTCTCTTTGTTCGTGTATAATTTGAAATATTAACCTTCATGTGTTGAAAATAATTTTTTTAATATCCTATATTAGGCCTGGTTGTTTTATTTTTGAATTTTTTACATAGGAGATATGCTCTTGTTTTATGATTTTCATACCCGAATAAACACAATGAAGTATATACAATCATATATAGAAGTAGATACTAGTCCTGCAATTGGAGAAAATTCAAATAAAATAGAAGAAAAAAACATTTTGAATGATTATATTTAAAGCAATTCGATCACAAGCATAGATAAAAGTAGGCAGTTAATTAACAAGTAAAAAAGCCATAAATTTGGTTGACATGACAACCCATGTGCAATTTAGTTGATTCGTGAACCCCAATATATAAAAACCAATAGAAAGGACAAGTTTGTTGATTCTTTATATTATCTCAGGCAAATACTAGGTTTGTACCATTTTCATTTGATTTGACCTCCCAAGAATTGTTCATTATTTTTCTTAATTTATATGAGGGAATTAATGGAGAGTTGATGGAAGGTTTGAGCCTCAAATTCTTATAAAGTCATCATGTAATAATGAATAATGTGATGTTGCAAGTTTTTCACTATAAAAAATGAATGAGTCAGAAGGTTCCTTGTAGTGTATCCCACAAGCAATTACTAATTAGTATGTATATGTTTAATAACTAACTAGTCTTTTGCCATGTGCATTTTTAAAAATTTAATTAAAATTTTTAATAATTTATTTGTTTTAAAATAATGGTAGTGGAAAAGTGGGTTATTAAAAATAAAGGTGTAATTTTTTAATTTTTAATTCTAATTATTCTATTTTACTTTTTTATTTTTTGTTAATAAATAATGTTATCAATACTTATTTTGTAAATGAAAGTATTTTTAGAAATTACAAATTTATATATAGATATAGAATCCCTTACAAGGAATTCAAGTGCCTCAGTCCAACTTCCACAATCAGCACCTGCATTAGAGACATTAATGGCATCACTTTCTCAACAACAACCACATGCATTATCAACCCATTACATCACAAGTTACAAAAATTGTCATGAAATTATTATTGTTTGAAGACCCTTATTTGCCCACTTCAACTTTAATTCTCAATTCTATTATTTTGCACACCATTAATTAATTAAATTTAATACTAATTCTCCAAGTTACTCTTAGGCCTCTTGACTAATTCTTCCAATAAATGGAGGGTATATATAGAATGAGATTAAATTAATTTGTTAAAGAATGGTACAAAGGAGTTGTGCATGGTACAAGCCGCCCTTATCAATCTTGGATTATATTGCAAATGCTGCTAAAGAATCTTCAATCTCATTGTCCAACAAGTAAACCATTTATTTATCAAATGTGAAATGGAGGACAGGTTTGAGCACATTAATGCTCGATTTCTATATGTCGATAAAACCATTAATATATATAAAAAAAGGTCAATGAATATGTATAGGGGAAATTTTTTTTTATTAACTTAGGAAAGTATTTCTTTAGCCCACAAATAAGGTATTTAATCTTCAATGGATACATGCAAATTTTAGTGTATGGGCCAAACCAGTTGATGATTCCATTTATAGTTGGTTGATTATTAGAGACTATATAATGATACAAGCAAATAGATGTGCATGGAGATTTACAAAATTTGATAATCTAAATAGAAAGATAGCTTGCTTATGTGACAATCCATTTATGTCACGCTACAGACAAAACGGTATACATATACTACGAACAATAATAAATTGTCCGATCGTATTGAAAATTTGGTGACTAAATTATCTATTATTTCCTTTTTCTAGAAAATTGTCAAATATAAAATAGAAAACAGCCGTGGAATCAGTAAACCGTGTAGTGTGCGTGTAGTGTTTCCAGTGTGGACATGGACAACGTATACAACTACACATAAATATATGATGTGGCTAAGAAAAAGGAAAAAAAATATTTAGAAAATCAGAGTCAGCATGGTGGGTCCCAATTTGGGTGGGACCTGGGACTGTGCATGTGGTCGCTTTTGCAGAAGATGAGAACGTTAAGAAAGAAGGAAAGAAAATCCTGATTCCTGAGTGTGAGCGAGGGTGAGGCACCGAAACTTGTGCGCTGCTTGGGGTGTGTTAGTGGGCCACCTCACCAACACTTCGCTGTCAACTCTTATCATTCTCGCCTCCTTAAACCCTCACAGCCTGTCACCGGCTAATTTTTTTATTTCGGAATTTATATTCAGAAAAAAATCAGCAGATGAATTAGTCTTTAAGTAAGCGTATCTAGTCCAACAAATAAAATCTTTATTTTTCTGTTGGATTAGTTTGTAACGTAAGGTCAATATGTCTTTTAAGGACAAAATTTGTATTTTAAAATGTAATAAGATAAAACACAATTGCATATGATATATTTTTTTTAACCTGGTGGTCTTTTACAGATGATGATTTGTTTTAATAACTTTTTGTTTGTTAAATAACAAGAACAGTCTCTCAACTCTGTATAATTGGTGAAAAGGCATATGGTAAAGGTAAAATAAAATAAAAATATTTTTGATTTTTGAGTCAAGTGTGTGAGCAAGATCTAAGGAAGAATAAGATTCTCTTATTTTATTTTGGATAATGAAAAAAGAAAAAAATTCAATTGTTTTTATTAGAATGGAATAATTATAAAACTAAATTCATTAATAAATAGGGAGTGATTTAATATTCAACCGGTTGAGGCAGTCACCCCTAAATATATGGGCATTGGGCCAAAATTTTCGAGAAACGGAGTGGTTGCAGCTTCATAGTGTGCGTGACTCATAGCCTTCTCTCCCTTCTCTGCTTACACACTTAACAACTTCTTCTCTTCTTTTGACTCTCAATCTCCATTGTTGATCCCTCTCTCACTTTCTTTGATAATGTAATACAAGTTCACCAAATCTCAGGAAATCTTCTTTGCTTCACAGAGATTACATACATCTATATACACACACACACAGATACTCATGGCACTTTCTGGGCTCTCCCTGTTCACTCTGTTTTCGTTGACCCACATTGCTCTGCTTTCAACACTCTGCTCCGCTGCAGACCCCTATGTTTTCTACGACTTCCGCGTCTCTTACATCACCGCCTCCCCACTTGGTGTACCTCAACGGGTTCGCTTCTCAAAACCGCTCTCTTTTCGTTTGGTTTACTTTGTTTTTACTGCTCTGTGATAAACCCACGCGCTTTTGGTTTTCATTTCTGGGTTTGGATCTGTTGGAAATGCCATCTTCAACTCTTTTTCTTAATTGGTTTTGAATTTCTATGCATTTTTTTAGTAAATCTATGGTTTTACTTTGTGCGCTTTTAAGTGACGAGGTCTTTTTTATTTATTTATGATGGCAAGTGATGAGGGCTTAAGTGTCAGTGAAACAGATTGGGACCATTTACCAGGAAGTTTCATTTCAACATATTTGCTTTAATTTTCCGTACATATTCATTTATATTTGGTCCTGATATTAAAATTTGATACTCTAAACCCAAGGGTTTAAGTTTTTTTTTTTTTTTTNNNTTTTTTTTTTTTTTTTTCCCTCTTTCTGTTCGGAGTCTGATTCATTTTGAAGTAGATTGTAAAATGACTTGCATCACTTGTTTACATTGAAATTTTTGGCTGCAGGTTATAGCAGTTAATGGGAAGTTTCCAGGTGACCCTATCAATGCTACTACGAACAACAATGTTGTTATTAATGTACATAATGAATTGGACGAAAGCTTCCTAATGACTTGGTAAGCTCCACCACAACATCCGAAACCTTTTGATTTCAAGAATAAATCATTTTTTCAGATGTGAGTGAATGTCTGTGGCAGGTCTGGGATCCAAATGCGGCGTAATTCGTGGCAGGATGGTGTTCTTGGCACAAATTGTCCAATCCCTCCATCATGGAATTGGACTTATCAGTTTCAAGTTAAGGATCAGATCGGAAGCTTCTTCTACTTCCCATCTCTTAATTTTCAGAGAGCATCTGGGGGATTTGGTTCTTTTCATATTAATAACAGGGACGTTATCGCAATTCCCTTTAATCAGCCTGATGGGGATATTGCCATAATGATTGGTGACTGGTATACACAAAACCATACGGTTAGTATTTGTCATTCTGCTGGTATTTTCACATGAACAATGAAAGTGGAAGTGTAGAAATGACCGTACCGTTCCTCTGTCTTGTATTGTAGGCATTGAGAACTGCTCTTGATGCTGGAAAAGACCTCGGGATGCCAGATGGAGTTCTCATCAATGGCAAGGGGCCTTATCGATACAACAACACCCTAGTACCTGATGGTATTCAGTATGAAACCATCAACGTTGACCCAGGTATATTTTTCAGGCATTGTTTTTGCACTATTAACACCCCTCCCCAACACGCTCCATTATAATGTTTACTTTGTTTTCACTGATAATCTGCTATCGACTTAAAATTTCCTAGTCTTTAGAACGTGTTAGGACCCAAAAGGGTAGCCCTCCCTGTTCTCCCACATCTCTCAATCGTATTGTTATATCCAATTTAGTCTCTGCTGCTAGGCTAGCTGCCATATGTGATGCAATATTATTCTATCTGTGATATATGTGCTGCATGTCGCTTGGGAAATTGTTTGAAGTGACATTATATTTTGCAGGAAAAACTTATCGACTTCGTGTGCACAATGTTGGTGTTTCAACAAGTTTGAACTTCAGAATTCAGAGTCACAATCTGCTTCTTGCTGAAACAGAGGGGCATTACACAATGCAACAGAACTATTCAAACTTTGATATCCATGTTGGACAGTCATATTCTTTTCTTGTTACCATGGATCAAAATGCCAGTAGTGATTACTACATTGTGGCAAGTGCAAGGTTTGTGAATGAATCACTTTGGCAAAAGGTTACAGGTGTTGCCGTCTTACACTATTCCAACTCTAAAGGACCAGCAAGCGGCCCTCTCCCCGATCCTCCCAACGATTTTTTTGACAAAACGTGGTCGCTGAACCAGGCGTTGAGCATCAGGTTTGCTTTTGTAAATTTATGGTCATTCAAGAGGTTTATTTTCTTGCTCAGCAGGAGTCATCTGTTCAATTTTAGGTACTAGTTCATTTCTCTTAAATTTTTTTTCATATTGTCAGGCAAAATGGATCTGCAAGTGGAGCTCGCCCTAATCCTCAGGGATCATTTCACTACGGTAACATTAATATCACTGATACTTATGTGTTAAGGAGTTTGCCACCACAGACAATCAATGGAAAACTGCGAGCTACACTAAATGGAATCTCATTTGTCAATCCTGATACTCCAATCAGGCTTTCTGATCAGCATAAAGTTAGAGGAGCTTATAAGCTTGATTTCCCCAATAAGCCACTTAATAGAGAACCCCGAAAAGACATATCTGCTATTAATGCCACATACAAGGGTTTTATTGAAATCATTTTCCAGAATAATGACACCACAGTGCTGAGTTTTCATTTGGATGGGTATGCCTTTTTTGTGGTTGGGTAAGTTTTATTTTCTTTTATATTTCTTCTTATCATCGGCTTTTAAATGATAGGTGTTTTGAGAAATTGATTTATTGTATGCAGGATGGGTTTTGGTGAGTGGACAGAAGACAAGAAAAGTGGATATAATATGTGGGATGCAATCTCCCGGTGCACTGCACAGGTTTGTTTTGTTATTGGAGCATCTGCTTATTGTTCAAGCTTTGCATGTTTTAGGTATAACTTTGGAAGGCGTATTTTATGTATTGAATTTAGTCCTTTCTGCTTTTCGATGGTGTAGGTTTTCCCTGGGGCATGGACAGCGGTGCTGGTCTCACTTGACAATCCTGGAGCATGGAATCTTAGAGCACAAAACCTTGATAGATGGTATCTTGGCCAAGAGACATATTTGAGAATTGTCAATCCTCTGGAGAATGGTGAAACAGAGTTTACTGCTCCCGAAAATGTTCTTTATTGTGGTGCTCTAAAGAACTTGCAAAAGTATGCATAAAAAATCACATTCTCTCTGTCTCTCTCTCTTTATATACATATATATATATATATTTATGTGCAAATTCTAATATCAGCATTGTTTGTCTTGTATCTTCAGGGAACAGAAGCACTCTTCTTCAGCGTCAATTTCCAAGGAAAATTTCAAGTTGTTCTCTCTGCTGATGGCATTCTTTGCTTTGGTGTGTAGTTTTAGATGATGAAGTTTATTGGTGATTGGTGAGAAGTTGTATGATTTCAAAACCAGTGGCAGTCTTTTCTTGCTTAGTTGTTGGGGGTTGCAATACAAATTTTAGTTTAGGTGTGCAAATGGAGTCGTGGCAGTATATTTTTGTTGTTGGTTGGTGTTAGTGACATTTACTTCAATTTTTAATTTTCTGGCAATACCCCATACCATACCTTGTAATTTAGGTCATTTGGGATCCATCATTCTTTCTGCGTCTTACCTCTGAAAATTATGTGTACTCGTGATGATTAACCCATATTCTCAAATAGCATGTGACTTCTTCTTTTTACTCAAGTTTTATTTAAGTTTTTTTATTTTTTCATGATTATGCGAATAAGAAGAATTAATGTTTGACTTCCTTCAAAAACATTAATGATATGACCGGCCCAGACTTTCATGAAGGCTTTGGGCCAATGGGCCCAGTGGAACAATAATGATAATTTCCACTAATATGGTTTGCCTCAATTTATAGTCCATAATCTTGGGTGAGAACTAAAGTAAAGATGCAATTCAATGTTGGGCCAGGCTAGAGAATATTAAAGTCTGTATTTGTTGATATCCAATAAAAAAGATCTTTTATTTTTTTCTTTGTGGGGGCTAAAAGATTCTATTGCGTAGCTAATACGCTGTTGAACTTGGGTAGATCATGGACTAAGAATTTGGAAAAGCCACTAAATTTGCAGTTTCGAATTTTCGGTTTCTTCCCTGATCGATATATTATTATCTTTGATATATATTGCAGCCAAAATATGATGATCAAGGAGTAGTAATAATTGTACGACCAAGAAAATTATGTTTCAAGATAGGTGGGGACCGAAATCAGAAAGGGTTGAATTTGTGGGTTAGATGGAAAAACATGATAGCAGTCACATGGGACTAGTATTTATTATGCTCTGTCCTTGCTTAATTATGTATATATTTATGAATTATGATGATATCTTCCTTGTTTCACAAACAACAATTTGACAAATTAATTAATATATATAAAACCTTAATTATGCAGTGATCTAGTCTCTAATTACTGACCTGTTTATTCATGTCATGCGAATGGGTAACATTCTCCTGTTGGTCAGAAAGAAGCACGTACTGACTTCTTCTTCACTAATTTTAATTAATTTTCTTTCCTAGGATTCCTTCTCTCCTTAATTAACTTTGTCTCTCTCTCTCTCTCTCTCTCTCTGGCTCTGACTCTGGCTCTCTCTGTGTAACATGCCTAATGAGTATGTCGCTCTAAAACTTTCATTGCCTAAAAGGGACTTTCAACCTTGACTGCACCACAAGTAAATGGTCATCTACATATCCACTTAAACATATATATTGATCAGTAAATGTTGTCAAATTTCACTGTAAAACGTTTGTTTGTTTCTCTTGCAATTGGTACAAATGTCAAAGGGTATATATATATATATATATATATATCCTACTCACCCTCTTCAATCCCTATAGCTATATTTCTCTCCTTTGCTGCATGCTTTCAGCCACTTTATCACACTGCTATATATAGCTCACCACCCCTCACTGCAACTGCAATATCTCAGTACTGCAACTAGCTATAGCTTCCATTCAGGTTCATAATGATTAAGGGTCGCAATAGGTTAGTGATTCAACTTTTCTTTTTCTTTAATTTATGTTTTCTAGAATTAATTGTTCCTAGTTCAATTAAGTTCACTTGATATATATATCTGATCTTGCTAATAGGATTCTAGGGTGGGTCGCATGTTTTGTTTTCAATTTCCTAGTTCAATTAAGTTCACTTGATATATATATATATATATATATATATATCTAGTGATCTTGCTAACAGGATTCTAGGGTGGGTCGCATGTTTTGTTTTCAAGTTGGAAACAGTACTTTTTTAACTCCTACTGGTGCAAATAAGAGAGAGGAAATTCAGCAGTAGACATGTATTTTTCGTTTGCAAATAGCCTTAGATTCGGGCCTCTCCGTCAGCTAGAAACTGAGAATGTAAGTCCTTGTGATGGGTACACTTAATTAATATCTATAAATCGATTATGGCCCATAAAAGTAATTGAAACAACAAATCCTTAAACTTAGGTTACTTCTATACATCTGTCCTACTGATTAATTATTAATTACATGGTAATTGATAAGAAATAGTCGCTAATTTAATTTACTGTGGCAGTAATTTAATCAAATCTAATTAAGCATATATAAATGTCAACAATTAAAACCTACCTTAAGCTTCCTGTGGTACCAACTATATATATTATGGATGGTGTTGCTGAATCTGACTGAGTTACATATTCTTGCCTTCTACGCTTTGAAAAGAATGAAATGCACGTATATGATCTGCATTTTCCAAGCTTTACAGCAAAGCATTGGATCAAATGTAATATATACATTTATTCTCAGCTCGATATATAATGATCATATAGATATATAGTAATTAGTACACCTTTTTTCTTCTTGCCATTGTTTTGGGTCCGAGTGTACGTACCACCTTATGTGTGATGAAAGTTATCTAATTTGTGCGCGTGCTTTATAACAACTCTAAACATCGAAACTTTCTAAAAAATTGCATTAATTACTTACTCATATTGAACAAACTTCACCGGCCTTTTCATTTTTGTTTTTCTTACAAAAAAAAAACTAGGAACTTAATACTCCATTTGCATGGTTTATATTTGTGCAAATATGGTACTTAAGATCTCAATTTCATTCTATTTTTCCTTAAAAGAGGATAAATTAAACACCAAAATGAAAAAAGAATCATTGTATTGAGGCAAAACATATATATATATATATATCTATACATATTAAATGAATGACATATAAATAATCAAATTCTTTATTCTAATGATATTAATTAAATCGTTCAGTTGGCAATTAATATTACAAATATGTCTGCATTAATCGACCACCTGGTCGATTGAATCGGGCCATTAACAGCATAAATGGCTGTTAGGCCAAAGGCTAGGTAATAAAGCCGGCCATGCCATGACATCCAAACAATTGACTCTTCAATTTCTTCATTTGTTACATCAAATCGATCTTCGGCTCCACAGTACACCTGCTAACTATATATCGATCTTACAGGATCAAGCAGTATAAAAAATCATGAACTGATCGATCACTAGTTTGGTGGAATCAATTAACTTACTACTATACTACTACTCAAACAGATAGATCGAAGCATGCTTCAGAGTTAAGAGTTTAGAGTACGTTTAAGTTATATTGTTTTAGTTTTATTATGTACATGAATGCTGCGATCATGATCAGTACTACTATATAATATATATACGTACTATAAATTGATTTGAAGGTGTCGACCACATCCACAGTTGGATCGACCCATTTGACAACTAGTGGTTGTCGTTGATCAGCCACCATTAGAGTACTTAATTTCTTGCTTAATTAATGGTCCATATATATGATAATTAAGATATGATATATATATATCATGAGTAGCTGGTATTTCCCTTTGAAGCATGATCATGGTCCTGGCTGAGTTGTGAAGCCACAAACTTGTCAAGCACTCGCCAATCGGTTAGTTGATCTTCATCTACCAGTACTTGCTGCGGATCAATACTACTGCTATTATTATTAGCATACAACAGTGCATGAAAGTTTTGGTCATGATGGGACGACGAGGACTGCAAAGTGCAAGCTGCATGATCAGCCTGGTTGTTAATGTCTATGCTGTAAGCACCAGCTCCGGCCATGGAGGAGTTTGAGCTACCTGATTGATGATGAAGTAGTAATTTTGGGGTCTCTAGAAGTGGAAGCTGGAAGAAATGCTCATTATGAGGAACCTGGAAAGGTAAGTCAAGCTCCTTCTTGCAAGGATAAGAAGGAAGTTGGTGGCCATGGTGGTGGTGGTGGTGGTATGCCAGATTCATACTGGAATTAGAGTTGTTGTGGTTTGGTGGCGAATCCAAGTCCGGCATGAACGAGACCTGGTCTTCGTACCAACAAGGCGACTCGTGCTCACTCACTCGTCGATTAATGCTTGCGATTTTCTTCTTGAAAACCCTACACACCACCCAACCCTCTTCCTGCATGCATGCATGTATGTCCATTAATTTCTTTGCCAATATTCAAGTAATTGGAATGCAAGTATGAGATTGATAGTAATATCGATAGAATGAAGCACTTGCCTGTGGGGTTCCATTTTCGTCGGATTCAAGGCGGTACTCATGCATAATCCAGTCAGATTTTTGGCCATTTGGGGCTCGACCTTTATAAAAGACCAAGGTCTTCCTCATGCCAATTAAGTCATGCTTTGAATAGATTGCCTTGTCTCTTCCCGTGGCTTTCCAGAACCCTGCTGTGGTCGCTCTGTTTGTTCGACTTCCAGTCGGATACTTCTTGTCTTTATGGCTAAAAAAGTACCATTCATTTTGCTCTTCTGTCCCTATTCTGCATAATTCTGTACGCTCAAATTCAATAATATTAATATTCCTACGTAGTACGTACTATTAATTGTCCAATTAATTAAATTATATTAATGAGTACTCATCATGCATATATATATACCTTGAAGATCCCAGGGCTCAATTTTGTAGAGGTCAACATCTTTGATAACATCAAGATCAATCCTTCTGGAAGTAACCTTTTTCCTCAGGTAGTAGTCAACAAGTTCTTCATCAGTCGGATGGAACCGAAAACCAGGGGGGACATGTGAAAAAGCATTCATATTATCCAATTTCTTCCTCTTCAATTTGGTCCTGAAATTCAATAATCATAATCACACAGATCATAGCCATATCCATCTAAAGTCTTATATATCCTGAAATAATATTCAACCAAGTATATATTGGCTAATAACTTCATCTTGCCAAGCCGGATTTAGCTTTTCTGCTTTTTAAGACCGTGTAATAAAACTTTGTTCCTTCAAGTGATGATTTAATGGTTTAGATGATAAAAATTGTATATTTTTAATTAAATATTAAATAAACTAATGTGGCCTCATCCAACTATTGAATTGCTTGAATAGACCAAATTTTATGAAATACACCAACAGCAAAATCTTGAAAGGCAGAGAAGCCAAATCCTCCTATGACCAAGTTGTCTCTAGCTTAATTTGTTTTCTAAGTTCTTAAGAGAACAAGAACGTGGCATTTCGAAGACAACCATACATTACATGAATTAATGATTCATATATGATAAGAGTAAATATATATATATATATACTTAATATGTAATTCCCCTATAGCTACTTGTTATTTTTTGGTTTGTAAAACAAATTTTAATTGGGTTCTGATCGATGACAGATTTTTTCTGAAATTCAAAAAACTATTGACCTAATTAATGTGGGAAAATATCGTGAATAGGTAGTGATAATGAAAAGTTGCATTCATGTAATCATGAATGTTCAATTAGTTGAATGAAGTCATGAACGGAGAAAAAAGACTGAATTCATTGTGACTAGCTTCTAGATATATCAATATAGAAAATATTAATTGCTTAATGGAGAAATGATTCTTGGGATCATATCTCGCCATATATATAGCAATTAAATGAAGAAAACTTTTTCCTGTATGATGATTATGCTTGTGATGATCATGATCATGTCTAAACCACCTATCTATCTGCCATTTGATCACTAGCAATACATGAAAATACAAATTAATGATCTGTGATTATGATCAGATAATGCAACTTGTACTTCTCAGATAGCCTTAACGATCTCTAATTTAAAAGAAACAAAAAAGGCATATGCTTTATATATATATTCCTATACAAAAACATAAGAACTAATGTTTTCACATAAAATTAATCTTTGTAATCAATGGCGTTATAAATGGGATTACAAGTTCATGATATAAATCCAGATCATATATAAAGTGCAAAATTTGAGATGTGGTGGATGAAAAACAAGGTCCTAATTAACCTAGCTAACCCACCCTCTAATTTTAAGATCCATACTTTATCAAAATTAAACGATATATAACCCAAAAAGTATATTATTCAACCCATGAAGACCAGAAGATTAACAAAGAAGCTAGCAAAACTCATAGAGAGAGAGAGAACTCACAGATGATTAAGCAAACCAACAGATCGATCCCTAGCACAGCAAAATCCTTTCCTTTAAAAATTGGTTGATTGATGGTGTGAAAAGTGGGCTTATATATCTGAGATCGACGTGAGTATATAGTTGTTGCTTATACCGTGGTACCTCTGAAAGGCTCACTCTAAAGAGTAGAGGAAGCTCTCACAGATGAGACAAGGAAACAAATGAAGACAGAGAGAAACAGAAGATGTGGCAAAGTGATATATTTATGATCGAATACGGGTTCTGTTCTACTCTCGGGAATTGAACCCCCGCACTTGACTTGTTTTCTAGCCCCTAGAAACAGGAACTGTCGACTTGTCGGGATTGGATCCCAAGAATGGAAAAGTTGAACGAATGGAAGAATAGAGACCAACTGGGTTTAAATAAGAACCAAATAATGCTAACAAATAATTAACATATTTTTTAGGGTTTACAATAAAATATAAAATATATCTAGAAAAAAAAAGGAAGTTGAAGGAAGTAGCGTCTTGTTGATGTCTTAAGCTCTCATTGTCTTTCGATCATTATCGGAGTAAGCTAGATTGGTGGGAAAGATTTAGGCCGGAAAAAAGGTGGCGCAAAATTGGCTCAAACAGAGGAAAGAAAGCACCGTCTACTGCCACCTCCACCCGCAACTGATTGAGACCCAATTCATTCACTATTTGATTATGTGAATGTTTCCCTTTCACAGGTGTCTGCGACAGTGACACAGACCCAGCTACCTAGCAAACAATTCTGCACACACCACTCACCGATTCAATTTATATATCAGCTTGCCTGAGATATATGTATGTTGGTGACGTAATGAAACAGCCACCTGCAGCCAAAAAGTTAAAAAGTTACACAAATGTGGCATGCTGGCCCTATCCTCTTCCCTCAACTCCATTCCTAGTCCCTACCATTTCCACCATGCCCTTCATCTCATCTTAACTGCTATATATTTACCATCATCATCATGTCCCTCTAGCTCTCTTCTTCAACTCACCCACCGTTTCATCCATCTTCCCTCACAGTTTCATGGGGGAACGACACGTGCTTCGTGATCACTGCCATTGCCTAATGCTTTGCTAGTTATGAGTTTATTGTGATGTCATTACTCACTCTTTATTTAGGTTAATATGGTGCATGTAAGCAGGTTGTTCAGTTCTATTATTACTCCCATAATTAAAGCAAAGGTTACAGTTCATTTTTGTGAACAAAGTATTGATTTGGTCCGGTAGATATATGCTTCATTGGTTCTCGATCAAAACCATTATGTTTCCATAATTATTATCCAAAATTGTATAATTAAGAACCCAACAAACATTTTTTCATTACAGATTTTAGCTTGCAAATTTAAAGTGCACTCGTGACGGGTGCATGAATTAATTAATTTCTAGAACATGTATTTGTTGGCGGCTGATATCACCTTTGCTCAACGAAAAGTCATGAAATTGATGGTGAAGCTAGCAATGTCTCATAGCCCACCACATAAAATAAAAGAAATAATAATCGGTCCAGTTACTCCAATACCAAAAATTACCTGCGACCCCTACAATCTAATTCTATAACAAATATATTTGAATGAGGCATCACCGGCCAGCCTTGCTCGTGACCTATACGCTTCCATTGTCATCATGATACGCGGTTTATATATATATATATATACCTCGTCCTTCAGCTGAGTCGACTCGTTACGGAGCTCAAGCCCCGTTCTAACAGCTAGCTTGCTCAAGGTTTATGCCCCCTCCCCGTTCCGTACTGCTCTCAAATTTAAGCTCATGGATAATTTTTTTAATTTGGTCATCCCATGCTTCAACGTCCACCGAGAATCGATGGACCGCAGTCGTGGCATCTCGATCTCGATCGATCTATTAATCAACGTTGTCCTATCTTCTTTATTCTTTGTTTGTTAGTTAGCTTCGCACGAGTGGTTCGCAAGAAGTAGGACCCAGTTACCGACATTAACATCCAGAAAGAGATTTTGGAAAATAAATAAATAAATAAGTATAGTGCACTTATGGTCCATGTACTCTAACGAAGCTTTTGCTTTAACTTTTTTTGAAAATTTTTATTCTCAACTTTTATTACTTTTACAATTAGGTTCAAATTGTACAGGAACATAATGTAAATTTTATATATTTTAAAAAATTTATGAGTAGAACTCATTTAATTGAATAACGTGGCCCAATAATACTTGGATATGTCTTTTCTTTTACTAATTATTTAAGTTTTATTTTTTCTATCTTTCTTAATCATATTTTATTTAACTTTTTAAATTATTTTGTTAGACTATATTCATCACCTAATATCTAAAATATTCAATTATATGCGCTAGCATATTATATTTCTATCTAAATAAAATAAAATAAATAGTTTGGATCTAATTACACCAACTGAAATTACCGAAACTAAAAAATGGAGACCAAAATGGAAATTTCATTAAAAAATAAAGACAAAAAAAAAAAATTCCAGAAAGAGACAGTCCTCCAAATGGCTTGACTGGCTGGCTGAGCCGAGAGCCGGAAATGTTGGATGACAAAAGCACGGCAAGTGTAGTGTGGTGGGATGCGGGACCCACATGAGAGGGAATGATGGCCCTGGCGGCTTGCCATCCGGCGTGGGCTAGCCACTATCATTGAGCTCGCAAGTTGAGGGGAAGTGTGTTGTGGGCTGAGTTGTGCCAGGTGGGTCCCGCACCCCCATGGTCCCCCTTGTTTCGGCATACCATAGTGTCCCAAAATAGGCTTGGTGGGTTCCGGTATTTGGTTTTTGGTAGGGCCCACTAGCTCCCTGGCCAACCCAAAAGGAAGGAAAAAGATGAACCACGTGCATATAGATATTTTTAGCCATGTTCACGTAAGTGTGTGAATATCTCATTTCTGTAACCAAGAAATTGATTAATTCTGAACTGAACTCGTAGGTAGAATAGAAGCACTTCAGTTTTTGGCCAAAAAATAAAAAAGTAAAGAAGCACTTCAATTTACAGATAAATGGTGCACTCGTAAGGACGTTGGTGAATTTGGGTCTGAGGTTCTTTATTGGGATAATGTGTACGCGCGTATATGAACTTGTTGATGTGCAATTTTATTCTACAGCACATGCAAAAACAAATCATACATAAATAAATAAAAATAAGTAGAGAATCAGATTGGAGATTAATTTTGAACTCAATAATTGTTTAACTACAACTACAATTAATATTTATTACATTTTAAAAGTTTGAATTGTCAAAAAAATAGACAAACAATGTATATCAAGTAATATTCACCTTAAGTAAACAATTAATCGAAATTCTATTATAAAATTGTTGTGAGAGTTGGGAAAATTACAGGATTAAAGAACCTATAATGCACGATATAGGCTTCTGATGGTGAATATATACGTTCCTTAAAAAGAAGTTTATAGCTAGGCATTTTATTCTTATGTTATAGGTTTAAAAAGCTGGATATTGTTTATGAGATTTTTGTGCTTTGTGTTGAGATTATACAGAAATAGAAGCCTATAGATGGCATAAGGATGAAGCTCTTAAGATGTTTGAAGACAAAGATGGAAAGTTGAAATGGGATTTCACCAATTACATAGTTTTTATTGATGCACTTTACATAATTTAAGAGAGAATCGAGCTTTAAATGGTAATATTGGAGCTTTAAATAGTAAGGTTGAGAAACTCCCAGTGTCAGTGAGATTGAATGACGTAGGCCCACCCCGTTGTTCTTTTAATGATGATGCTGTGAAACATCATTGATCCCGTCCCAAAGTTTCGGGTGGACGGTAGAACTCCGTTGTTGCTGGCGTGGCATCATTTGGGTGGCTGAGCTTCACCGCAACCAATAAGGATGCGGCTTCTCTAATACACCTTGGGCCCCATAAGATGTCACTGTTTTGTTCTAATCGTGCCTACTTAGTCTTGGAGTTGTAGGTCCTCCTCGTATCATCCACAGATTCGGACCATGTTTTTTTAACCCTTTCTGTCCAACTTGTGGCTTCCACGTGGCTTTTCTCTTCTTCAATTATCCATTTCTAATTTTCCATACATAATATAATTTCATAAATTAGCCTCTTTAAAGCCTATATATATATAATATGTTTGTTAAGACTTAAGATTAAAAGAATAAGAGGGGGAATATTCCTAAGTATAATGTACCTGCCAATTAAGAGTTTGTACTACGCAAACAAAGAGTATGAATTACATGCAGGCCATATGTTGATATTGTTTCGACTTGACCTACACTGGTTTGCCTTTTCAGAGCAACCAAGGGTCAATTCCTTCTCCAAAACAATTTAGAAGACCATTGATTAAAGTAATGTTTTATACATCTTCGTCTAATTATTGTGAAGTTACTTCCTCCCACAATGCATGTAATGTGTGGGTCACATATGGTCCCATGCTTCTTCTTTTTTATGTTTGTCAAAATATTTGTTACTCATCACAAATGTATATATGTTATGTGTTTATGTTATCTCTATTGTTACATGATAGAATTTATTCACATTATCAACATCCTATACATACAAAAAAAATACAATTATTTACAACTTTACATATTGTGTGTAATTGTTTCATAAAATTAATTTGTCTTTTATAAATGAAATTCACATTTTTCTGATGAGGAAAAAAGCATAAGTGCAAATTTGTGAATGTGCCGCATGGTTGACAATTTGTTTTAGCAGACACACGCACGAAAGAGTATTGACTATTAAGTGGTTTATGATTCTAATAATTGTGTTTTTAGTGTTTGGTTGTCACCTTTATGAAATGCCAAAGTCTCACCTAAAATTAAATAATTACTCTCATGAGGAGGAGATATATATGATTGGTTTTTGGTTTATATGTCACCTCGAAAATTGTAGTGCCTATTATAACCATGATCATGTGAATGAGAAATGAGAACAAATAAAGTTGGAAGGAGTGAAAGCTGAAATTATTGGGACTATACTCACAAGAAAAATTGATCAATACACCCACAAAAAAAAAAATTGAAAATTTTATTCTTTTTTTAGAGATGGGTGCACTGATTAGGTTTTTGTAATGCAACCAGAAGTTGCCTTTAAATCCAACTTGGGAGTTATGGTGCGGACACGGTAGAGCATAGAGTATAATTTTATGGACCGTCGGATCTTTTCGCAGTTCATACAGACGGGGTACAGTAGACGGCGCACAGTAGCCGGTTCCCTTGGATGTCTTACCCAAATTAAAGCTATTAAGCCCAATTTTGTGTTACTCAACTCAACTATGTCTGTTGGGCCACGGTAATCCAGTGGGCTTCGATTTCCACATTTTGTTACATTAATACATTATTCTAACCATAGAATATAAATTTTAAAAATTTTCTCAAAATTTCAAATTATTACCGAATTGAAATTGTGTAGTCTAAATTTTTAATGAAACCATAATCTTTCAAAATTTTATTTGAAACTTTTATATTTTTAAGCTCTATAAATTTATTCGAAATCAGGAATTTATTTCACTGATTCTAAAACAATATTTAATTACATGCAAGAAAAAATGAATTACCAAAATTATTGCAAAAATAAATAATATAATATAAAAGAAATAATTAGTTTTATGATCATAGGCCACCATTGAACGGCACACCAGTTGCAGGCAACCACGAGCTTCCACCAATGAAGTTGTTCACCGTGAACGTGGAAGCTACCGAAGAACTGGTTATGACATGATACCCACCCCACTTAACCCGGCCAGCAGTGGAAGAACCCGGCCCAGTATTCTTGTACTCTCCATAATACAAAGTGCTGAGGGCAAAATTGCCATCCCACTCCAGCCACCCAGCGGGGTCCACCAAAGTGTCAAGGTAACTCTGCAGAAAAACGGTTCGCGAGTACTCCTTCCACGGCCTTCCCAAGAACGTCTTCACCGACCCCACCACCGGTTTAAGGTCGTCCGCCGCCATGACCCGGGAGTCATGGATTGAAATGCCCGTGTCCTGATTCGGGTCGGTCCGACCCTGTGCCGTGATGGTGTTCTGTTGTCCGTTCATGGGTTTTCGGGCGTAGATCATGCAGTTCTGGAGGACGACGGCAGCGTTGCCGAAGATGAAGTCAACGGTACCGTAGATGTAGCACTCTTTGTAGAACTGCCGGTTGGAGTGGACGTAGAGGGTGTCTTGGTAGCCTTCGAAGCCGCAGCGGTAGAAGACCGAGAGGTCGGCGCCGGACCGGAGGGCCACGGCTTGGTGGTTCTCTGGACCGGCTGTGTTGCGAAATGTGATGCCGCGTGCAATGAAGCCTTCGCCAGTAACAGCTGTAATTAAGCAGTAAAAATATAAGAGTTAGAAATTGATAATGGAGATTTTGAAATAATAAAATATGTTCATTAGTAAAAACCCTCTATCTTTGACTCTCTTTTTAGTTCACTAATCTTTTACCCTCTTTACTTTTTTCTTGTTCAAAACATTGTGAGAGAGAGAGAGAGAGAGAGAGAGAGAGAGAACACTTACCAACAGTTGCAGAGTTGAAAGTTGTGGAACCGCCTACAACACTGCGGCTACCGGTAATAAAGGTAAACCTCATTCCATCTCCAAGCAGATAAATATTCTTGAGCTTGATGTCAAGATTCTCCTTATAAACCCCACTCTTCACACGTATCACAAACCTATTACTCCCACTCCTCTTCGCCGCCGCATCCAATGCCTCTTGTATGGTCTTGTAGTTCCCCGACCCGTCTTGCGCCACCACTACGTCCGCCGCCGGTGTTGACTGCAAAAGCCTCCGGTTTCTTGGCGAAACCCAGCTCGGAAAACCCTCCTTGTATCTGTTAGTCACAGGTGGAATATTCGACGCATTGCCCAAGGACAAAGTGTTGCTGATGAGCTTGGAAACATTGTTGGACATGAGGGGCAGGATAAAGTCCGAGACCCCGAGCTCCAGGAACCCAGTCCGGCACGTCTCAAGGTTGGTTAGGGCGGTGCTGAGCCAGGTCTGGATGTCGTAGTCGGTGCACTTGGTGGTGGGGTCGATGGTTTGGTTGAGAGCGGTGATGGTTTCTTGGTAGAGGATCAAGCAGTCAGCCCATGCAGCCTTTTCTTTCTTGTTTCTGCACTTGGAACCTAGCCACTTGTTGTGGCTTTGGGCTTTGAGGGTTTGCTCCAATGTGACTTGGACAGCAAGTTTTTTGAAGTCGGACATTTGTTTGGAGGCGAAGCTGTTTTTTTGGTCATGGGTGAAGGTGTATTTGCAAGTTTCGGGGTAAGGGGTTTTGTTGCACCACGAATCTATGCCGGTGGAGAGTACATTGGAGTTCTTAGACAAGGCTAATGAACATAGAAAAGCAAAAGACAAGCATAGAATGAATGAATTAATTGGGTTAGGGGCCATGGTTGGCTTGTTTAGGTTTGAATTGGTTTGTAGCTAAGAAATGACTAGTGGGATATATATAGGGGGTACGTACGACGTAGTGACAGAGAGGTCTGGGGTTGTTAATTAGTAAGAAGAACACACATATATTGTCTTATTATTGATTAACTTCTAATTATATGTCAAGTATGATGTCCTATACGCAACCAATGATTCAGTCATATATATTAAGGTGTAATATCTTGACAGACTCACAGAAGAAAATGTCAAGCATTTGAATTGACTGCATCATATGAAAGACATATCAAATCATTTTTATTTTTAAGAACGCGTTCAGCACTGTACGTGTAATATTCTCTTCAAACATACACAGATCGATTATAGAGAATAAATGCTGGTCCATAGATATGCATGATTTTAATTAAGACGTGCCAGTTCATCTCTCCTATCTACAGTTAACGAGTTCACGTATACATATGCTTGTTAATTGATTTAATTCTATACATGAATGAATACATTCCAATTCCCAACAAACACATTCTAAGCTTATCCTTTAGTGGAATATGATATTGCAATTGGGGCTGTTTGTAATGGAGCCGATACAAGCCTCACAACGAAACAGTTCCTGATATAATTCCAATTAATGGCCTAGCCCATGGTCTAGTTTATTGTAAACCAAAAATTATTGTCAATACGTGGTCATAGTTATTTATCAAATAACAAATTAATTGATTCATACAAGAATATCTAATAGTAGTGCTCAAGAGAAGCTTTGGCTAAACCTTAGGCTCCGTTTTCTGTCTCCATATCATTGGTCAGAATGATATCATTTAAATTGGATTGTATATTTGGTCATAAAAAAAAAAAATGGCTTGTATATATGTATCATTTTTTATTTTTGATGGACTATCATTTCAATTGTGTTTATTTTATTTTCTCATCAACTGAAAATCTGGAACTTGAAGAAAGATAAAACAAATACTATTCGAATGATAATCCACCACATAATTTAACTTGGAGTGGAATTGGGTTCAACTTATTTTTTGTTCTGGTGAACTAGTCCTTTGATCTGTTTAGATGAGTTTAAATGGGAGGATCTATGTTGAATCTTTAGATATGATTTTTTTCTTCAAATTCATATATGAAGTCAAAGGATGAGATTTAAAGAAAATAAAATAAAATTAAGAGATTAAAAAAAAAATGGATCCAGCTATGGAAGAAGAACCTATAGAAGGGCAATAGAAGACTTTGTAAGTGATAAAATAAAAAATGAAACGAGGAGAATATTTGTCCAATTAGGCTTTTACATTCCATATATTAATTATATTAATTACATGGGCTATTGGCAAATAGCTGGATATGTCCGACAATTTCTTAAGTTGTTGACTTTGAATCTGAACATTCTAATTAGCAGCGATAGGACGCGTTCTGGGAAGGTACGTACCCACTGTTTTTCTTTTTTTCTTATCGATGGAAAAATATATAATTTCAATGGCTTCAACCTTGTGGACGATTAGTTCTGATTTTAATTCAATATCCACAGATTTTTTTTAAATTAATACAGAACTGATGCAAGTAATGCCTGCCTCTATATATTAATTGGAAAATATTTGAAGTTCCGGGTTTCTTCCTGAACAAACATGCATGCTTTGCCCCTGGCCACAAAAATAAATACATGCATGCTTTGCAGCATTTTCTTAATCATCTGTACAAGGACTTTCTATATATACACGATTGATAACTTTGATTAATTTGTTCATCTACCTAGATAAGCATTGAACTGTTACGTATATATATATTAGACTTATTAGTATTATGACAAGCAAGTCATTCCCATGCAAGATCTCAGTTACTGAGAAGCTCTACCATTTAAATCTGCACCTCTCCACCATTATGCATATATTACATAAATTAAGTCAGTTAAGTACACGAATCCAATATTAATTATGTTTTCTTAATCCAGCTACATGATTGTTCAAACTTACAAGACATACTAATTAATATATACCCAGATTAGATAAGACCCAAAAAACTAAAAAAAAAAAAACATTATATAAGACCCACAAAAATTTGAATCTAATACTGGGTGTAGATGTGTAGTTGTTGGTATAAATCAAGTATTTTTTGTTAATTTGTCTTCTTTCGTAAGCTACAAGTTTGGCGTAACACTCGCACAACTATTATAAATAAATATCTCATGTGATCATGTTGACATCAAGTCGATGGCCATTTTGACATGCGTACCCTTGCAGGAGATGTTCACAAACATTCTGCACATTGCTTTATTGATCAGCAGCTTAATAATATCAGGAGATGAAAGATGAAAGTGCATGAGTTCTCTTCGTCAAATTTGTTCATCCAAATACAATATTACGATAAATAATTCAATAATTTCTCTTTTTGAGAATGTATTATAATGTACAAAAATCCAATAATCACCAAACGTATATAAATAATCTTTCTCCCAAACAAATAAATATTAAGTACAACCAATTATACTATACATATATATAGGACATGATCAGAGGCCAGACGTGAATGGAACTCCGGTGGCCGGAAGCCATGACCGACCGGAAATAAGGCTACCGACGGTGAACTTGGAGGCGACATTTGCACTAGTAATGACATGAAAACCAGGCCACTTGACTCTGTATCTGGTGGAGGAGGCAGGCCCAAAATTCTTATACTCTGCATAATACAAAGTGCTGAGAGCAAAATTACTTTTCTGCCACTCTAACCAACCAGCTGGGTTCACCAAGCTATCCAAGTAACATTTGAGAAAGACAACCCGGGAATACTGCATCCAGGGCCGGCCCAAATACGTTTTGACAGCCCGAACCATGGGCTTCAAGTCAGCCGTGGCCCGAACTTGACAGTTGTGGAACGAAATAGCTGTGTTCTGAAACGGGTCGTTTCGAGCTTGAGCTGTGATGACGTTGACCTGGCCCCATAACGGCCTCCTTACATAAATAATACAACTTTGGAAGACCACAGCTGCGTTACCAAATATGAAGTCTACGGTGCCATAGATGTAACACTCTCTGTAAAATTGACGTTGAGAATGGACCATGAGGGTGTCTTGGTAGCCTTGAAAGGCACAGCGGTAGAAGACGGAGAGGTCGGAGGCCGATCGAAGTGCCACGGCTTGAGCCTTTGCCGGACCGGCCGTGTTGCTGAATGTGATGCCACGCGCGATGAAGCCAATCCCATCAATACCTGAATTGGAACAAAGGTTAAAGTTTAGAAACATCGTTTCTTTAAAAAATTAAATTAAAGTAACAAAGCAAGAGTAATAGAGAATTCAAATTGAAATTAATTACCAGCTGTCGCAGAATTATAGGTGGTGGAACCTCCATAGACACTTCGGCTGCCTGTGATTACTGTATATCTCATGCTATCACCGACTAGCATGATGTTATTGTTATTGTTGCTGACCTCGATGTTCTCTTTGTAAACACCTCTCTTCACATGTATAACAAACCTACTAGTCTTTCTCCTCTTTGCTGCTGCATCTAAGGCTGCTTGGACGGTCCGAAAATGACCCGACCCGTCTTTGGCCACTACAAGATTTGCCTTAATTTTTGAAGCTTGCAACAGCCTCCGGTCATGTTTCGAAACCCAATTGGGATACCCTTCTGTGTATGTGTTCTCTTCCGGGTCGGGAATTTGGGCTCCAATTGCCAAACCGTTGCTAATGAGCTCGGACACATTGTTGTTGGACGTGATGGGCATGATGAAGTCTGAAACGTTGAGCTCCAATGAGCCGAGTCGACAAGTTTCGATGTTGGTGGAGGCAGCGCTGAGCCAAGTCTGTGCATCGAAATTGGTGAAGCTTTTGTTGGTGGCTAAGCCTTGGAGGGTGTGGTTGAGCTGGAGGACGGTGTGGTCGAACAGTTTCAAGCAATCTGCCCATGCGGCTTTTTGTGATTTGCTTTCACAATTTGGGCCATATTGCGAGGCATATGCTCGTGCATTGAGAGCTCTCTCGAGTGCCACTTGCACGATCATTTTTCGAAATTCGGATGTATGTTTTGGTTTGAAGTGTTGGCGAGTGTGAGACATGCAATAGGTACATGGTTCAGGGTGAGGGGTTTTGTTGCACCACGTGCGAATGCGGTTGGAGTGGTGGTGGGTTCTTGAGAGGGCTGAGTGGAAGATGGAAGAGAAGATGAGGATTGAGAGTATGAGGAGACTTGTAGTTTTCATGGCCATGGTTGATATGAATGATGAGGTTTGTGAGGGTCATGTCTTGGGGGTTTGTATTATGTACATAGATCGATATGATGGCTTGGTTGAAATATAAAAGATGTCATGACAAGATGTATGTGTAAATGCATGATGAGTAAGATTGCAAAACAAGATATACCACGTTGGCTTTACGTAACATTGTGTACGTATATATATAATGTATTTTTCATTTGTCTCTTAACGCAAATACTTCATTGACGATCGATGCAAAATGCATGTTATATGCATAACGTTGAATCTTGACATTGACAGGGATGACACTGTTTTGGAGTATATTAATTAGATCTTAATGAAGTATGTTGTTTCTATGCAAATGGGTTCTGTTAATTTTTGATAAATTTGATTAACAATATGATCTATAACTGTAATATTGTTAGATTTTAATTATGAAGTAATAACTAAAATGATACATGATATCATGTGTTTGTATGGAAGAAAAACATACGCTAACATGTATTACAATGCATATGCTAATTAAAATGAAATTGCGCAGTAGTCATATGATTGCTTGAATTCCTCAACTACTTAACGATTTAAAGGAATTAACTAGCTAGCTATAATTAGGAGAAGTACAACCAAGATTACCAAGAAAATCAAAAGTAGGTATATAATTAATTTTTATAATATCAAACACGCCTCTTGTCAAACACGCCTCTTGTCAAACACATTAGTTGGTCCTAGTGACTACTTTTATGGGTCACATTTAAGCCACATTGACTATAGTAATTAAGAAAATGCATGCAATATTTAAGAAACATATAACATGTTCCGTACGCATGATGCCATGTAGTACGGTATTAAAGTAATTAATTTTGGTTGAGTAATTTGATATTGGATCATGTACATTGAAAGTAACAGTTCCTTGAACGAAATGAGCCATGTCCTTCCAGCACTCAATGTCCAATTCCCAGCCCTTAAGTTTAGGGTAACCCCATGGCCCATGTGCCAATTTAGTTTGTAAAGTAAGCGAAACCATTTTCTTTGTGGTTTAAGTTCAACCATGAATAAAGTAGGTAATCCAACTTAAATTTGTCATAAATGTCCTCGATTAATTTTAAAGTCCTAAATGATCTACTAAGATTTTGTTAATCTCAACCCCCATATTCCATATTTAAATTCGTTTTATTTTTTTATTATTATATTGGAGGGAAATAAACCTTGAATTTAGCTTAATTCTAACTCTTAGTCCACTCACCTCACCACTTAGGCTAACCCCAAGGGCTTATATTTAAATTATAAGTCTATATACATTCTCTACAAAGAGAACATCTATTGAATTATATCCAATCATAAGGTCAGGAGGGAAAGATTGCATACCAAGAGTATAGATTAAACTTGTATGGTAGTTGATAAAAAAACAAGGCTCAATATGGGGTATAATTCAGATTGATCCATGAACAAAAAAACATGTTCTACATTAGTACACTAACTAATAGAAAAAATTAATTAAAAAATAGCACATCCGTTACAAATTCTGTCAATAATGACGTTAAATGCCGGTATACATGAATTTTTTGAATGATGTGGACATCAAATTTAAACCCAATGAATATATTAATAATTATTTAATTTAATTTTTACAGGTTTAAAAGTTTTGGTAGTTTTTTTTATTTAAATTTTAATCAATGTGACATTATTAATCCATGAGAAGAAAATTTGGTGTCCACATCATTTACAAAATTCTCATAATTGTTTAAAGTGACATTTAACTATCTTTTTAACGGAATTCATAATGGATGTGCTATTTTGTAATTTTCTATTAATTAGTGGACCAATCTGAAACATATTTTTGTTTATGGAGCAATCTGAAATACCACTCATATTTGATGAGTGTATTTTGTAATTGAGCCAAAAACAACAAATTTCTTTTATGGTTGATTTCCATCTTTTATGTTTTAAATTTATTTTCTGGGCCTCTATTTGCAATTTCAACTGGGATCGCAATCATCGCATAAGCCCAACTCTAGCGCACTCGCCTGCTTTATTGAACCTAGGAGGTAATAGCAGTAGTTTAAATCCACTTTCACTATCGCCCATCAAGTTTGTTCATAGTACAAATTCATATGTAACATTTTCATTAGCCGATGTGGATTTCATAAATCAAAACTCTATTGTTAAAAGGTGAACCTATTAAATTTAAGTGTTAAAAATGTTAGCGTGAATGCCATTTGGTGGGTATAAAAATTATCCACTAGATGATATTCATTTATATAGGGGTGTTTAAAATCCAATTCAATCCGCTCATACTGAATGATATAATTTATTTTAATTTGATTAGTTTCAATGATTTTGGCGAATTGGATTGGAACTCTTAATTAAACAAGCAACATGAAAATCCAATGAAATCTAAAGAATCCAATATACTAGGTATATGAAAATATATAAATAATGAGTAATATAATTAATTGATAAACTTTTGTTTGGTACAACAACAATATGTAACCAAACACATTTCTTTAATATTCAATCTTTTGATTTTTTTAATTAGTATTGGTGTTTTAAGTGGTGGTATCGAGGATGAGCCAATAGATTGTAATTTTAGTTTAGTAGAAAGTAAGTGGGCCCATTAGGACGGAAATGGAATTGGGCTGAGCCGTCCCTTCATGAAGGTTGGCCTTTGTCAATTATTCAATTCTATACAACACACAGAAAATGGGCTGCTTCTATATTACTGGCCTCATAATCTTCCCAATCTGCTACATTAAGTAAAGCTGTTCTCATGGTGACTTCACCTTTATTCTTGGCCTCAAAATCATTTCCATGTGTTTAATGATGACTTTTGGTTTTGGGAAGAAACTACATTCTTTCCGTTTTGACAATCAAACGAACATATCCCTTAAATTTCAGACCCAGAAAAGCAAAATCCTCCTAGGTAGTAGTCCTAGTATAATAATCATTTTTGTTAATTTCTTGTTTCGAACGTTATTAAATTACATGGATAACTGCCAAAAACTCCAATAATATTAATTGGGTTTCCTTAAACATTTTCATTAATGATATTGCCTTTGACATTCATATATACTTTTATAGGGTGGCGTTTGGCATATCCAAATGGGCAAATTGAGTGTCCGTGAAAATGTGAAATCAATCAAGAACAAATGTGTGAGAAACATTCCATATGTTAATTAATTAGGGAATTGGGATAATAATTTAATGAATATATGGTATGAATTGAATTCAAATAGTCCAAGAGGTAGTTAATTACTATTTTGCCCACAAGAGCAGTCAGTTTCAGTTGGTACTAATTCTCAATTCTCAGATACACTGAATGAAAGTAAGTGGACTTATAGCGATATATGCATGAAGAAGATTCATTCCTTTCATTCATTCATTCACCACCTTACACGGAGGAGGCTCCGGAAGCGCCTCCCTAATTCGTTAGTTCCTTAATTGGCCTCTATCTCTCTCTCATTCTTTTTTTTGGTAATTGGTATATATATATATGCTTCCCTTGTAAGCTAGTAATCAGCGGACATATATCCGTACTGTTACTCTTGCTCCTACTTTTCTTCATTTAATTCTATCAGAAAGTTTAGGCCCTAATCTTGCTACTTATATTGTACCTACAGATGTACACGTATATATAACTGTATATATAGTCACACGTGGTATTGTAGATAGATAGAGATCACGTACAATGTGTAGTCTAGTACTTGATCAGATGAGGTTGAGGTTGAGGTTGGGGGGCTTAGTGGCGGCGATGATGGTGGTGGTAATGGCGACGAGGGTGGCTTCAATTCATGACTATGGAGATGCTTTGAGCAACAGCATATTGTTCTTTGAAGGCCAGAGGTCTGGGAAGTTGCCTTCCTCTCAGAGAATGACTTGGAGGAAGGATTCTGCCCTATCTGATGGCTTTCAAATTGGTGCAAGTCTTTCTCTCTCTCTTCTATGTGTGTAAGTGGCTTCATTCTTGAATTTTGATACAAGTTGCTATTTCCTTAGATTTAATATTCTCTTATCAGTATTACACAAATTATACAAAGTTTTTAGTCACGTTAATTACATATATAGAGTAGTTTTTAGGATGTTCATATGATCAATCAATAACCAAAGAAAAAAACTTTGTTTTGCCCTTAGATGAGGTGTTTACTGTTTAGAAACCTGAGAAATCCAGCATTTTAACTCCATATATTATTTGGTAGATGATGGATATGCTATCATACATTTGAGATCAAATTTTATTTCTTGATAAATATAAATATAAAAATATAACGTCATTATATATAAATTTGTTATATCATATACTAATTCCTAAATTCTAAAACTGCCAACTAAAGATGCCCATTTGTGTGCCTTATATAGCGGTTGCAAATTATTAAATCTCATAAATTTAGGAACAACAACAGTTACCGGATCCAACAGTCTACATTTTCTTTTTCCTTTCGATGGGCTAAAAGCTGTAATTTTGGCAAGACTTAAATGCATTGAAAGGGTACTTTATTGCTTACTGGAGAAAAACTAGTTTATTGCTTCTCATTTTGACCTTTGTAAAATATGTAATCACGAAATAAGTAATAACAAGTCATGTATGGGTCTCATATTGTAAAAAAGTCTCATATATAACAGAGTTAGGTATGGGTCTCCAATTGGGGTAGGCCAGTTGGCCAAGCAATTGTTTTCTTGGGGTGTCTTTGTAACAATAAAATTTTGTAAAAATAAAAAATAAAGTATTAACTGTGAATGTTAAGAGATATCCCACTTTGAAGATGTGAGGGCTTTGCTAATGATTTATAAGAGTTTGGACTACCCCTCCCATTGTCAATTGATTTTGGGATGAATGCCTAGATTCCTTCGGTGAATATGGATGGATTAATTTTTTTTTCTTGAGTTACAAGATGAGACGACCCAAAATTTGGATGGTATACATATAAAAAACTCTTAATACAATTAACACACACATACTATGAGATCAGGTTGATTTGGTAGGGGGTTACTATGATGCCGGTGACAATGTGAAGTTCAACTTTCCCATGGCATTTTCAACGACTATGTTGGCATGGAGCGTATTGGAGTTTGGGAAGGACGTGAACTCAGACCTCCCACATGCAATCGATGCCATTCGATGGGCCACTGACTACTTTCTCAAAGCCACAAGCATTCCTGGGTTTGTGTTTGTCCAGGTTGGTAACCCTTACGGCGACCACAACTGCTGGGAGAGGCCTGAAGACATGGACACCGCTAGAAACCCCTTTGCTGTGAGTAAACAGTTCCCGGGTTCCGAAGTTTCGGCTGAAATAGCAGCTGCCCTTGCAGCCTCTTCCATGGTGTTTAGGCCAATTGATAAGGGCTACTCTGCCAGGCTTCTCAAAAGGGCTAGAATGGTAATTGCAAAATGAGATTAATGACTGTTGACTTGACTGTAGTTATATTTGCCTTCATCATACCTTATTAATGCATTGTACTTACTTAATTTCTGCATGGATTAGGTGTTTGATTTTGCAGATAAGAACAGGGGATCATATAATGATGTACTTAAAGAGTGGGTCTGTCCATTTTATTGTGATTTCAGTGGCTACGAGGTATATACTATATGCAAACCAATACTAAGAACAAGATTATATATTAATCAATCAATGTGGTATTTGATCTTAATTTTCATGTGACAATTTATTGTATTTATATAGGACGAATTGATATGGGGAGCAGCATGGTTGTTTAAGGCAACTAAGGCACCTCTCTACTGGAACTACGTCTTGCAAAACATACATTATTTGGAAAAGGCTGTTGTGAGAAATGTTGATGGTGTCCCATTTGTTGGTGGTAGCTTTGCAGAGTTTGGATGGGATGCAAAGCACGCAGGCATCAATGTACTCCTTTCCAAGGTGATTAATTAGTACTAATTACAACATTATATCAATCGTACCAACATTTGCTACTAAACTTAACCCATTACTATTTTTGCATGATAAAACATCTTCCTCATGTTTTGGTACACAGTTGGTCCTGTCTAGCACCACTACTGGTTCTAGTCCTTTTGTTCCCAATGCAGACAAGTTCGTATGCACTTTGTTGCCTGAATCACCAACCATGTCAGTGTCATATTCTCCAGGTACTAATTCATCCAATTCTTTTGGATATTGCAACCCCCACTCCCCTGTGACTAATTTGTTTCTTAAAATGTGCATTAAGGTGGGCTCTTATTTAAACCTGGAGGAAGCAATCTGCAGCATGCAACATCTCTGTCATTTCTTCTTGTTGTTTATGCTCATTATTTGACTCAAGCCAAGAGAGTGGTTCATTGCGGCAATGTCGTCGCCACTCCTGCTAGCCTTGTACAACTTGCAAAAGGCCAGGTACTTATGCATGTGCCTCATTTCATCATGGTATTTACTATATATTTAGAAGATTGAAAAATTGGATGCTCATATTATTAATTTGTCCGACTAATATTGCAGGTGGATTACATACTAGGGAGTAACCCATTGAACATGTCATATATGGTGGGATATGGTCAAAAATTTCCTCAGAGAATTCATCACCGTGGCTCGTCCTTGCCATCAGTTGGTCAACACCCCCAAAAAATTGATTGCAGAGGTGGAACCTCTTACTTCAATAGCAAGAATCCAAACCCTAATTTGCTAATTGGGGCTGTTGTTGGAGGACCAGATATCAAGGATTCATATGTTGATTCTCGAGAGGATTTTGTACACTCGGAGCCAACCACATACATCAATGCACCTCTTGTGGGTGTCTTGGCTTACTTCAAATCACATTCATCCTAGCTAAGCTAGCTCATATTTTCAACTTGGTTACAATTGATTTTGTATTTGTATCATGCAAAACAAATAAGAAAGTAAGAAAGTTGGTTAGAGATATACCTTCTCAAAAATATGTCATTAACCTTATTCATAAAACAAAATTTAGATTATTTACTTTCTCAGCCTACATACAATTGGACACAGTTTGATCGAGTTTGATATATTTTAAATATGAGTTTCTTTTATTGTTGTATTGGAAACTAAAACAAAGTTTTAACCTATAACTAAAGATCTACCCTAATGTACCAAAAACAAAAGATATACTGAAATATGTATAATAAAAACTAAAGATCTACCTCACTTGAATTGTACGTAGCTTCAAAAAAGGTATAGTTTGGTGTGCTAGGAAAGAGATGTGAAATTTTTTGCTCCGAATTTATGTATTCATATGATATATGAGTATATGCATACACAGGCTTAATCAAATTTTTTTCCCTATAAATATATGAAACCCTTGTGGCTGAAAAAAGAAAAAGTAACTACTCTGCATATACTATATATGCATGTACCCAGATAATCACCACCTGTGACCTAGGTAATTATGAAATGGCTCGAATGAATTGTTATGTGGTGGATAAATTATTTCTGCAGGCAGCCTATCAAATCAGGTGCTGTAACGGTCTGTATTTTATTATCTTTGGTCACTAATTTTTATTTTCATCATAATATATATAGATGAAATAAGAAAAAATTAGTTTTTTTTAATAGAATAGCCAATGCCCCTTAAATTTTGGTACTACTCACAATACTGGATGAGGTAATAATCAACTAACTTACCAACCTGTGTGTTCTTTTATTTTGTCAACAAAGCTGTGTTTGGCCAAAACAACAAATTCAAAGCTGTTTATATTAATCGATCACCTGGATGCCTTATGAAGATGGATGCATGCAATATATATAGGTGCCATTGTTGCAAGCAAGGTATCAGAGCTACCACACAACATTTTTTGTTCAATATTTATACTAAAAAAGTGGGTTAAGCCTGAGGAAGAGAAATGAAGGGTAAAACCATGTGCAGTAAATCCCTTCCAAGGGTGTTAATGGTAGCAGCGACGTTGGGAATGGCCACGGAAGCAAACGCAGCTTCGTCACATAACTACACGGATGCATTGTCGAAGTGCATTCTGTTTTTTGAAGGGCAGAGGTCGGGAAGGTTACCGCCTTCGCAACAAATACCTTGGAGGAAAGACTCTGGCCTAACAGATGGCTCTGACATTGGTGTAAGTATATATCATCCTGTTTGATGATGTTTTTTGTGTTTATATTAAAATTCCGAATCATTGTTGATGTTTTTTGTGCTGATATTATGGTACGTCCTGTTCTGCCCTCAGAGGGATTTGGTAGGGGGTTACTTCGATGCAGGTGACAATGTGAAGTTCACATTCCCCATGGCCTTCACAACAACAATGTTGGCGTGGAGTGTCATAGAGTTTGGAGATTTAATGGGTTCAAATCACCAACATGCTTTGGAAGCTATACGATGGGGCACTGATTATTTAATAAAAGCCACAGCTGTGCCTGGTACTGTTGTTGGTGTAGTTGGTGACCCAAATGGTGACCACAGTTGCTGGCAAAGGCCTGAAGACATGGACACCCCAAGAACCTCTTATGTTGTAGATAAACAAAAGCCAGGTTCTGAAGTTTCAGCCGAGATTGCAGCTGCACTCGCAGCTTCTTCCATCGTGTTTAAAGATTCAGACAGAGGTTACTCTGCTCTGCTTCTTGACCGAGCCACCAAGGTGTTTGAATTTGCAGATATGTATAGGGGGACTTACAATGACAGTATTGGCGACGCAGTGTGCCCCTTTTACTGCGATTTCAGTGGCTACATGGTATAATTCATTAAGTGACCTTATAAATTTTGTAATTTTTATGTTTACTTAGTGGTCAAATTTCACTAATTGAATCGTTTACATTTCATATTTGGAATGTTAAAACAGAATTTGATGCACAAATGATAATTTTATGTGACTAACACTACAGGATGAATTGGTTTGGGGAGCTTCATGGTTATACAAGGCAACCGAGGTGCCTAGTTATTGGAGCTATGTGAGAAAGAACATACACTACTTGGCGTCGACTGTAATAAGTAATGTAAACGGGGAACCTGTTCTACACATAACTGGGGACATCAATGAATTTGGATGGGATTCAAAACATTCTGGCATTGACATACTTGTTTCTCAGGTAACAGTTTTTAGAGATCATAACATCATTTCTTCTCTTTTGATGGTGAACTATATATATATATATGCATGGTCAACCTAAATGTTTTTTCTTTAATTGTTTAATTTGCAGTGGTTAATGACTGATTCCAACAATTCTAGTCCCTTTATTCCCAAAGCGGACCAGTTTGTATGCTCCATTTTGCCTGAATCACCTGCTCCCAAATCAGTCTCGTATTCACCAGGTACTTTCTAATATCTGATATGTTATTTGCTAGATTGTAAATCTAAGACCGTGAGAATTACATAAAATGTATATACACACATATCGATTTAGTGTACATATTTGTTATCCTATGTGTAATTTCTTTGTCATTTTTTCATATTAGGAGGGCTCTTGTTCAAACAGGGAGGAAGTAACCTCCAACATTCCACATCTTTATCGTTTCTTCTTCTAGTTTATGCTGGCTACTTGAAGGATGCTAACAAAGTCGTTGATTGTGGCAACAATGTTGTTGTCACTCCAGCCAGGCTGGTGAATTTCACCAAAGGACAGGTATATACAATACTATATATCCAGTAATATTTTCTTGTTAATTCGATAGCGAGTTTGGACCATACATTTAATCAATAGTGAATTATTATAGTGGCTGAAATATATATGACTAAGTACAGGTTGATTATATACTAGGAAGCAACCCATGGGGGATGTCGTACATGGTGGGATTTGGGGAAAAGTTTCCTCAGAAAATACATCACCGTGGTTCTGCGTTACCTTCCATTGCTGAGCACCCAGAGCACATTGAGTGCCACGGAGGAGACCCATATTTCACAAGCAAAGATCCGAATCCGAACTTGCTAACAGGTGCAATTCCGGGTGGACCTGCTGAGGATGATACATTCGAAGATTCTCGAGTTAATTATTTACAATCCGAGCCAACAACATACATCAACGCACCTTTTGTGGGTGTATTGGCTTACTTTAAATCACTACTTAATTCCTAGCTAGCTAGTTTCACAAACATTTTGCTGTAGGGAGAGAGATTCTTGCTGTTCTGATTTCATGACTATTGGATCAGAGAGATCATATGATCCAGTTGAAATTTTTTGTCATTTGTCAAAAAAAAAATTTTGCAACCCAATTCAGATTATCTACTTGGTTTTCCTCTACTTATTTTTAGTTGACTTTTAGTTGGCTAGGATTTTTTTTTTGGACATTAGATACCACGAAGCCTGTGCTGAGGTAAAAGACAGTGATGCCTATGATTCCCAGGACCAGAATCCATGATATCACAATGATCTGCATGCAATGCCAATATGATATCGATCAGTTCAAATTAAGAATGTAATTCTAAGGAATCTATATTTTAACTGGAAAAGGAAGTAACAATAACAGAAAAAGATAACCAGTACTTGTATATACTACATATCCAGATAATCACCACCTCTGATTTGAGTGAGTGTGGAATGGCTCTTGAATTGGATATTAAAATTTGGGTTCATAAAAATTAAATTTACCAAAGTTACCATCCCTGTGACCCTGTGTGTTCTATTTTAATCATCTGCCTTATGAAGGAAAATGTTGTGTGGATTCGTCATGCCACCACGTGGTGTTAGTGACATCCAAAAATTACTCCTTATGGAAATAGATGCAGAGAAATAAGGAATAAAATCCACAACAAAATTTGATTGCTCCGTATAAATTTGCCATTTTAGAATATGCCAACTCTGTTATACAGCAGACACTGAGAGAGCACATAGTGTTCAGATCTACCACACAAACCTTATGTATAAATGAGGTTTTTAGATTTTACTCTTTAAATAAGATTAAAAATTAAATAAGACCTGATGTAAGATTAGAAATTGATTTTAGTCTTTTGACTATTTCCACATCAACATTCATAAAAAAGTTCATATTTATTTTAATATTTTATTTGTTCTCAAAATACCCTTGTAATTAAGTATTTAAATTTTATATATTCCTCATTTGTAGGAGCCAATTTTGGATTGATTTGCCTTGACTCCTATAATGATGCAAAATAATTATACCTAAAAAAGCAAAGTTACCAAAAGCAAAATTAATTATCAAGATTAAGAATTATTATGCATAAAATGTGAAAAATAAATAAAATAAAAATAAAACATAAGGAATGTACTTAAAAAAATGCTTAAAATAAAGTACTTAAAGAACATACCTAAATAAAATATATATACTAGTGTACCTTTTAGCATATCTATACTGTATGTTAGCGTACCTACACTAGTGTGCCCATTTAGCGTACCTATACTAGGGTACTTGTATAACAATAAACCCAATTAAAATACCTACACAACAAACACAATTAAAATACCTACATAGGCACCCCAACTAATCCAATCAAGCTCCTCACCCCTTGTTAAGCACCTTATTCCAATATAAAACTCTTGGCTGCCATTTTCCACCTTGCCCATGAATCCAAAGCATTCTCTCTCCTCTCTCTTTAAACCAAGATGACCACGTTGAATTTCAAGTTTGAAATCTTTTGAGAAAATTTAGGATACTGAATTTAGGTAATTAATTACGAGCTGGGTTAATTTTGTGGGAGCTAAGATTGTGTATGTAAATAATATCAAGGTCAATTAAATATATATAAAAATGGTGTATTAAAATCTGGACTTATATTAGAAAGAGAAAAACAATCAGTTTACAATCTAAAAGATAAACATCTTATAATTAGACCCTTAAAAATATGCAACCAAATAAATGTAAATTCATTTTGAATTTTGAATGGAATCAATTATGATAATAAAAGTAATTTCACAAGGGTATTATAGGGAGAGAGAAATCAAAAATATTATTCAATAATAAAAATCTGATGTGGAATATGTATACTGACATGGATATAAAGTCAAATGACTAAATTTAATTTTTAATCTTACATCATGTATTAATTTAAACTTAAACTTATGGTGGGATTAATATCTAGTTTTCTGTATATAAATATCACTGGCTCATGCATTTCTTGATGTTCTACTAGAAATATTTTGTTCAACATTTGTACTGAAAAAGTGGGTTTAAGAGAAGTGATGAGTAAAATCATGTGTAGCAATTCCCTTCCAAGGGTGGTAATAGTAGCAGCAGGGATGTTGGCAATGGCCACAGCAGCCACAGCTGTGGCTTCATCACATAACTACACAGATGCTTTGTCCAAGTGCATTTTGTTTTTTGAAGGGCAGAGGTCCAGAAAGTTACCACCTTCCCAAAGAATCACTTGGAGGAAAGATTCTGCCCTAAAGGATGGCTCTGATATTGGTGTAAGCATCATTGTTTGTTCGCTGACGTTAAAATTCATATCATTGTTTATGTTTTCTGTGCTGATATTATGGTACGTTCTGTTACGCCCTTAGAGGGATTTGGTAGGGGGTTACTATGATGCAGGTGACAATGTGAAGTTCAACTTTCCAATGGCCTTCACCACAACAATGTTGGCATGGAGTGTCATAGAGTTTGGAAATTTAATGGGTTCAAATCGTCAACATGCTTTGGAAGCTATAAGATGGGGCACTGATTATTTGCTTAAAGCCACAGCTGTGCCTGACACTGTTGTTGGCGTAGTTGGTGACCACAATTGTTGGCAAAGGCCTGAAGACATGGACACCCCAAGAACTTCTTATGTAGTAAGAAAACAGACGCCAGGTTCTGAAATCTCGGCTGAGATTGCAGCTGCACTTGCAGCTTCTTCCATGGTTTTTAAACATTAAGACATGGGATACTCTGCTTTGCTTCTTAACAGAGCCACCAAGGTGTTTGAATTTGCAGATAAGTTTAGGGGGTCTTACAATGACAGTATTAGTAACGGAGCGTGCCCCTTTTACTACGATTTTAGTGGCTACATGGTAAATTTAATTCGTTAAGTGCCTTAATTTTGTTTTCCATGTTCAATTAGTGGTGAAATGAAATGAAATTTTGATCAAATGAACAATATATAATTAATTTTGTGTGACTAATAGGATGAATTGGTTTGGGGAGCTTCATGGTTACACAAGGCAACCAAGGCGCGTAATTATTGGAACCATGTGAGAAAGAACATACACTACTTAGAGTCCACTGTAATGTTCCATTCGTAAATGAAGCTGTCACTGAATTTGGATGGGATTCAAAACATTCCGGCATTAACATACTTGTTTCTCAGTTCACTTTTTTAACTTATATAACATCATCATTTTCTTATTCTCTTTTAAGGGTGATCAACCTTGTTCTTTAATTGTTTAATTTGCAGTGGGTAATGACTGATCCCAAAACTTCAAATCCGTTTATTCCAAAAGCGGACCAGCTTGTATGCTCCATTTTGCACCTTCTCCCAAATCAGTCTCATACTCACCAGGTACTTTCTATAATATTTGATATGTTATTTGTCAAATTGTACAATCAAGACCATATATTCAAAATATATCTATACACACACATTGATTAAGTATATGTTTTTTATCTTACGCGTATTTTCTTTTTCCTTTTTTCATATTAGGTGGGCTTCTGCTTAAACGAGGAGGAAGTAACCTGCAACATTCGACATGCTTATCGTTTCTTCTTCTAGTTTATGCTGGCTACATGAAAGCTGCCAACAGAGTTGTTAACTGTGGCAACAAACAATGTTGTCGTCACTCCAGCTAGGCTAGTGAATTTCACCGAAGTACAGTTATATACACTGCAGTATAGTGAGTTTAGACCATACAGTCAATATTCCATCATTATTTTAATGGCTGAAATGTGATTTTAAATTTAGATGGATTATATACTAGGAAATAATCCATTGAAGATGTCGTACATGGTGGGATTTGGGAAAAAGTTTCCTCAGAAAATACATCACCGTGGTTCTGTGTTACCTTCCATTGATAAGCACCCAAAGCACATTGAGTGCCATGCAGGCAACCCATATTTCAAAAGCAAAGATCCGAATCCAAACTTGCTATCGGATGCAATTCCGGGTGGGCCTGCTGAGGATGATACATTCGATGATTCACGGCTTAATGTTCCACAATCGGAGCCCACAACATACGTCAACGCACCTTTTGTGGGCGTCTTGGCTTACTTTAATTAGATCACTACATTCCTGGCTAGCTAATTCCACAAACATTTTGGTGGAGGGAGCTAGAGATCGACATACTTAGCCTCTTGATTTCATGACTATTGGGTCAAAGATATCATATGATCGAGTTGAGATTGTTTGTGATTTGCCAAAAATTATTGCAAATATCTATTATTAATTAAGGAGTGGAAAAAAATGTCAATTCATAACACTTTTGGGGGTGTAGATCAAGTCATATCCATGAATTGATTATTTTGGATTTGTAATAAGTGGTTACGATTGAACAAATAAAAACAAGTACAACACAAAATCTATTTCAATTAGTACTCAAAACTCAGAAATGATTTACCCAATTTAAAACTATTTATTATATAGTAAGTGAAGTCCTTTATTATTTTTTGGAAAAGAATGGTTGTAACATGACAAATTTAATGGCCTGTCTATGTGTAAAGCTTAAACAATTCAATTTACAAACTATATTGAATTTTGGAATATATAGTACTATAGTGGAAAATATATACCTTCACATTCACGTACGGCCATTGTTTCCATTGTAAAGCATATCTTTATATTTGATCTAGTACAATTAGTTGAAGGTGTCAATCTTTCACGAGCATGTGTTTCTTCTAGTCCTAGCCATCAAGACTATTCATCCTTAATTAATTGTTGGAATGATCTAATCCTTAATTAAATAAGGATTTAGATCCTCTACTAATAGAGCTAGGGTCATGATGAGCTACTTTGATTTGTATTGATCGAGTTGTGACCAACAATTTGTTTGGCTGAAGAAAGGGCTATTATGACATAATCATCCTCTCCAAGTTGAATTAGGGTCATAATTTTTTATGTTCTTGCGGATATATATTTTATAAGGTTGACTTACTAAACATTCCATATTTAAGGAAAAAAAAAAATTCATAGGTATTTGTTTTTTTTAAGCAAAATGATTTCACAAGGGTACTTTTAAATTCCACATAATTTTTTTTTATTAAAAAAATTCCACTTACTTTATCTAATATAAGAAAAACAAAATCTTCTGGTAATTATGTAAAAGGAAATATAATAAAACATGACCACCCCAGATTTGGGTACTTATGGAATGGCTCTTAAAAGTAAGGCATTTACAACCAAGTTTGAAGCTGTGTATTTTACATGCCAATTTACATACATGCATGCTCACTATATATATACATACGGTCTCTCGCCCTCTAAACGCACTATATACAGACAAAAATCAGTGAGATTAGCTCGATCTCTTCTTGGTATAATATTATGATGAGTAAAATCAATATGTGCAGTACTAGTAATTTCCAGTTTGCAATATTAGCAGCAGGGACAGGGCTGTTGATGTTGGCAATGGCAACTACAACAACTGCAGCTGCAACCCTGAGTTCATCGTCATCACATTCATCATCACAATATAAATATGCGGATGCCTTGTCGAAGACCATTTTGTTCTTCGAAGGACAGAGGTCGGGTAGGTTACCGCCTTCCCAACGAATGACTTGGAGGAAACATTCTGCCCTACGAGATGGCAGTGACATTCATGTATCTCTCTCTCTCTCTCTCACTCACTTGTTTCATCCATATATATGTTTTACTGTTTAACTGTCATGGGCTTGCTTCATTGCTCCGTTGACTTCTTTTACCATGAAAAAAAAGTCAACCATCACTTTTGCAGCACTAGCTAGCGTTTTCACTCGTAAAGTTGATATCCCAAATTTTGGATTTGGACCTTTTAAAGTTGTTAATAAAGTTCATTGGACACACCATTTAGTAGACCTTTGGCCTTGAGATTCTAACATTGACAATTGTACATTATTCCTCAGAGAGATCTGGTGGGGGGTTACTATGATGCAGGTGACAATGTGAAGTTCAACTTTCCCATGGCCTTCACAACAACAATGTTGGCATGGAGTGTGATAGAGTTCGGAGGGTCAATGGGTGCGGACCTTCCACATGCTTTGGAAGCTATAAGATGGGGAACTGATTATTTGCTTAAAGCCACAGCTGTGCCTAACACTGTTGTTGGGGTAGTTGGTGACCCAAATGGCGATCACACTTGTTGGCAAAGGCCTGAAGACATGGACACCCCCAGAACCTCTTATGCAGTCAATACCCAAAAGCCAGGTTCTGAAGTCTCAGCTGAGATTGCAGCTGCACTTGCAGCTTCTTCCATGGTGTTTAAACATTCAGACAGGGCCTACTATAATCTGCTTCTTAGCCGAGCCATCAGGGTATATGACTGATACTTTTGCATAAATATTGGAACTTTTGGGCTAGCTAATTATTTAATTTGTCTGTCCTTGGATATTAGGTGTTTGAATTTGCAGACAAGTACAGGGGATCTTACAATGACAGTATTGGCAACGCAGCATGCCCATTTTACTGCGATTTCGATGGCTACATGGTATTGTTGAATTCCATTCATAATTAATATATAAGCTTCATTCTTGAACTGACATAGTTTGAGATACAAGTACAAGATCAGAACAAAAAAATATCAACAGATAATCCTATCTCTCAATTAAATGATCTTAATTTCGTTTCGGAGTTTAATTTGTTTGACTATATATGTGATGCAGGATGAATTGGTTTGGGGAGCTTCATGGTTGTACAAGGCAACCAAGATGCCTACATATTGGAACTATGTGAGAAATAACATACACTCTTTGGAGTCCACCACTGTAGTAAGAAATGTGAAAGGCCAACCTGTTCCAAACGTAGGTGGTGAGTTCACTGAATTTGGATGGGACGCAAAGCATGCTGGCATTAACATTCTTGTTTCTCAGGTCACTTCTTAATTAATTATTTGTTTAAACTTCATTTTCTTCTTTTATTGACAGTCATGAACTTCTATATATATGCAGCTCAACCTAAAGTTTTCTTCTTTGATTGTTTTCAGTGGGTAATGGTTGATCCCTCCAGTTCTGATCCCTTTATTCCCAAAGCAGACCAGTTGGTATGCTCCATTTTGCCTGAATCACCTGCTCCCAAATCAGTCTCATACTCACCAGGTAGAACGAGACATATTAATTATATCGAGACCATACATACATTCAAAATATACATAGAACACTTACCCAAAAGTATACATATATATTATTCGATATATGTTCGTGATCTTATGAATAATTCTTTTTCTGCTTCTTAATTTCATATTAGGTGGGCTCTTGTTCAAACCCGGGGGAAGTAACCTGCAACATACAACATCCATCTCATTTCTTCTTATAGTTTATGCTCGCTACATGCAAATTTACAAAAAAGTTGTTGATTGTGGCAACAATGTGGTTGTCACTCCAGATAGGCTGGTGAATTTTGTTAAAGGACAGGTATATATATATGTATATATACAAAAAATATTCTCTCGATTCAAATTTACAATTGGACATATTATTTTATTATTAAACTATTTGATAAGAGAATTGAACTTATTAAAATGTAATTTGCAATATTATAGGTTGATTATATACTAGGAAGCAACCCATCGGGAACGTCCTACATGGTGGGATTTGGGAACAAATTTCCTCAAAGAATACATCATCGTGGTTCTGTGTTACCTTCCATTGATAAGCACCCAAAGCACATTGAGTGCCATGCAGGTGACCCATATTTCAGAAGCAAATATCCGAATCCAAACTTGCTAATAGGTGCAATTGTGGGAGGACCTGCTGAGGATGATACATTCAAAGACTCGAGATATGTCGTGGAACAATCCGAGCCAACAACATACATCAATGCACCCTTTGTAGGTGTATTGGCTTACTTTAAATCACTATTTTCAACAAAATTGTGAACATGCATTTCAACTATCTTTGATTCCACACATTTTATCACCGTTTGGATCAAAGATTTGAGTTGCAATTCTTTATCATTAGTTGTAAAATGTCATTGCAACCTAAATAAAGTTTATTACCGTTAATTAATCTTAATATTAGTCAAATTTACTTTCAATGCTAGTGTCCAATGATCTACTTTCTCATTAACTACAAAGATTCAAGCTAAACGTTGAAATATGTCTAATTACGCCTATTAAGCTATATATCCGAATCTTGGCCAAAAAAAAAGCTATATATCCGAATATTTTTACACTAATTAATGAAAATATATTGGTTATAAAAACTCAAATGAAATGCATGTCCCAGAATTTTGAAGACTGATGGCGTCTGTTAAATATAATTTTTTAATGCAGCTGTTAAATCAGAACAAAAATGTTACTAAACGCCGTAAACCCTTAAAAAGTGAGGAATGAAAATTAAAAACCTTGTCCATGCCAAAAAGATAAATTTCGAATATTGGAAAGGTCAATTTCGAAAAATTAATCATTTGAAAGATGAAAATAGAAATTAGAAAAATTAGAGCGGGCCCCTTTTATATTTCCATAAGATTTAACATCAAAAGTTCAAAAGCTCACTGTAGCGAAAGCTCTCTCCAGTAGCAGACCGAAGAAGAAGAAGATGCAGCAGAGAAAATCAGCATCGGGGAGGCCTACTGGAACTGACGGCTCTGATTTCAACTACCGCATGGTTGTTGACTCTCGTAAGCTTCATCATCTATTCTCTATAATCAGATAATCAATCCAATCCCGCCTCCATTTTCTTTCTTTTACTTTTGTTTCTTTCGCTTTCTCTGCATCCAAACAGATCTCTAAGTCCCCGAACTCTTTATACTGGGTCCTCTTATATTTGATTTGATCTAATCGAATTCTAGGGTATCAAAGGGTAGCTGAAGGGAAATCCCGTCTCTACGCGCAGATTTTCACCCAGGTACTCAATTTCTCACTCTCTCTCTCCCTTTCTTAAATGTTGGCTTTTTGATTTCTAGAAGTAAAATTATATTTTTTCATTGAATTTGGACCTAGCATTACTTTAATTTAGCTGTTTTCTTTTCGTTTTTGAAGTACAAATCGTATTTCAACCAGAAATGAACAACCAATAGAGAACACAAGACAATATACATGGTTTTGCCATAGTCCTATGTCCACATACGAAAGTTAGCATAAACTACACTGAAAGAATTGGATAGTATAGCATTTTCTCTCCCTCAAACCGCATCCGTAATATGCACAAACCTTGCAATATTTATAAATATACCTTTATATAGTGAGGTTATGCAGCAGAAGTAAACTGGGTTTAGTAGCCTCTTATTTTAATTGTGTTAGATATAGGAAATCTATATTTGGTCACACACTACAGATGCGTTGCACAAGTGGGTTGAATTCAAACTGCCAATTCAAAACTTTTTGGTATATATATTTTTTTTTGTAATTTACCTGGAAGGTATAAGGTTCAGTTCTGAGTAAACTGGCTTTTATGATCTAGGGTTAAGCAATTATTTACAGCACTAACATCAGGATTGAGGTAACAATTTATCAGATGGTTGAGTTTGGGTTCTATAATATATTAAAATTCTACTATCATATGTGATTATTTTTTAAGCTTCATTTAATTAATGAAGTCCTTTCAATCCATTATTTTCAAATGGATTTTCTTTTGATCAGCATTTTCTCTGCTGCAGGCTGTCATTCAATTGATAGGAGTCCTTTATACAATACTATATGGAGAAGGTCCTAATATGTTTGCTATCTCATCTGTTTCTATTGGTTCTATTTCCCTAATAATTGGGGAGTTAGGTAGCTGCATGAATCCTGTATTTTAATTTCAAGTGACTTCAGTTTTTGTATTTTTCTTATACTACCACTTTCTGTTGTGCCAAAGGTCGAAGGCGCAGCCGAGTGAGTTTGTTGAAAGTTTACATTGTTGCATCATCTATTGGAACACTTCTCTCCATTGTGTGTGCTGCTAAGGGGAATTTAACATTAGAGGTGAGTTAGTTCTTTTTTATTTCCAACTGTTGATTATCATTGAGAAATTTGGAAAAACTTTTGGATACTTATCAAGTTTTCATTTACAAGATTTTCATAAGGAGAAAAAAAAGAAAACAAAACAGTTATCATTGACGAGAGGGCAGGCCTGACATTATAAAACTAATACATGGATGCTGCGTTGCTGCCATTGTGTGTGTTTGTGGTAACCTGAATTGTTTGTCATTTTCATGTTATTGTTGGTACTTCCTAATTTTTGTATCAAATTATCGAGTAGGTTCTCCAAAATCCAAGTAACTGGGAAAGAAAGAAGTTTGAACTTCTTGAGGCCACTCGCATTGTAATTGGTGAGATCTGTACTCTTCTTTGTGTGCTGCTAATAGACCTAAAGTTGGATGAAGTCTAATATTTATGTTTTAAATTTCACAGGATTCCTGGTACAGATATTTACAATCAGCACAATTATTTCTCTCATCAATAACATGTCTCCTCCAAAAAGAACCTCTTAACTGTGCCAAGGACTGGAGCTTTTTTTTTTTTTTTTTTTTTTTTTTTTTTNTTAAGTTATATTGGGGTTCAAATTTTACAATTCCAGGAAGATAGTTTGATTACTTGATATTTTGACAGAACGCAGTTCCGGTGAGCATGTTACATGTCATTATTAATGTTTTAGAAAGAAAACAGTGATGGGGTAGGCATGTAATTTGATCCTTTAATAGAAAGTGGATGGCATACTGTAACCAGTAGTTGGGTTGTTGGTCGTGTCTGTGTGCATGCGTGTATGCGTGCATTTATTTATTTATTATTTTGGTTTAGGTAACTTAAGGTAAATTGTCCAAGCTGTGACCCATTTTTATTATTTTGTTTTGCTCTGCATCGTACACCCACAAACGGAGCCAAAGCAACGTCTTGGATAAGACTTGTTTACATATCAACTCTGTTTCCATTTTGTTAGTTTGCCCCACATCTTGAAATAATTTATGTACCAACTTACTTTTTGAAATTATGTAATAATTGCATCTGTATTTTAGTCACACATTCAGTGTATCAAATCAAGTATCTTTTATTTTCTCTAAATCAATGGTGTGCGAAATGTAGTGTGGAATTTATGAAAAGAAATTTGCGTAAAAACTACTCTATATTATTGTTTTTTTTATTCAGAACCATTGAATTCAATGTTTTTGGGCTTTGGTGGCCGTATCCATAATCCACTCACTGGATTTTGTATTGTGGAGTATTTGGAATTTGAAGTCGGCAATTTCTCAAGTCCTTATTGGTGTTAGCTTTGCCGTTCCACTGAATTTCTCAAGCTGTTTGGCTATCTTAAGCGGGGCCCACCTTGAAGTGGCAACACCACGGATCGAAAAGACTATAGCTACTAGCTACTCATCAGGGATCATTGCAAGTGAAGACTGTGAAGTCGTCGTCTTTGGAAAAATAAGTCAAAACAACAGTTTGCGGTGGGTCCACTTGTCCCTTGCTTACTTGGACCTCCTCTCATCTTTACATTTGCAAGAACTACAAAGTATAACACAGGTTTGTGCTTCCTTCTATCCTATAAATTACTTTCTCATGCCTCAGATTGAACTAACCAATTTCACTACCCAATACCCAAAACTCTCTCTCTCTCTCTCTCTCTCTCTCTCTCTCACACATTAATTACCCATTTCAAAATGGAGGTTTTGGTTGTGAAATTGATCTTAACATACTTACTATTTAAAGCAATATTTGTTTGTTGTTGCAGCTATCCCTTAACCACAGACCCCGAGAGGTTGACATTGGAAGGGAATGAAACCGACAGACTTGCATTGCTAGCCATTAAAGCCCAAATAAAGCATGACCCGGGTCGGGTTCTGAGCTCCTGGAACGAATCCATTCACTTCTGTTCCTGGCACGGCATCATTTGCAGTCGAAGAAATCACCAGAGGGTCACTGTGCTGGACCTAGAGTCCCAAAACTTGGTAGGATCCATATCCCCCCACATTGGAAATCTAAGCTTTCTAACCAAACTATACCTCGAAAACAATAGCTTTAGTCATCAAATCCCTCCAGAAATTGGTCATTTGCGTAGATTGCAGGTATTACGTCTAGACAACAACTCACTTACTGGGTCTGTTCCTGTCAACATATCCAATTGCTTCAACCTCATCAATCTTGATTTCAGTGACAATAACTTAGTGGGTCAAATTCCTTCAGAACTTAAATCCTTGTCTAAGCTTCAAAAACTTGTATTCCAGTTTAATCATTTAACTGGAGAGGTCCCTCCTTCATTGGGCAACCTTTCATCGCTTGAAGTACTTGCTTTTTCTGATAACAACTTTTTGGGGCACATCCCTGAATCTCTAGGCCTATTGAAAAGGTTGACATTTTTCTCATTGGCCAAAAATAAATTGTCGGGTACCATCCCTCCCTCTATTTATAACCTCTCTGCACTTGGTACTTTTTCTGTAGCAGAAAACCAAATTCAAGGGACTATTCCCTCGGACGTGGTCAACACTCTTCCCAATCTCCAGGTATTTGAATTTTTTGCCAACCAGTTTACTGGGTCCATTCCTCTGTCAATTTCCAATGCAACAAGTCTAGTCACATTTGAAGTTTCGGATAACAGTCTAACCGGGCAGGTCCCGAATTTAGGAAACCTTCACCGCCTCCTGTATTTCAACATCCAATTTAATCATCTGGGAAGCGGTAAAGATGGTGACTTGGGTTTTCTCTCAGGCTTGAGCAATGCCACGGAGTTGCAATGGTTGGTTTTGAATAATAACAATTTTGGAGGGACCTTGCCCACTTCACTATCCAATTTGTCAACCAAGCTTGAAATTCTTGTGGTTGAATCAAACCAACTACATGGAAGCATACCAGCTGGGATAGGAAATCTGGTCAACTTGGGGTTGTTGACTTTGGGGAAAAACTTCTTCACAGGTACCATCCCCAGTGAGATTGGGAAGCTTTCAAGGCTTGTGGAGTTGGACATTCCAAACAACCAATTATCAGGGAGACTTCCATCCTCTTTAGGAAATTTAACCATGTTAACCACACTCTTATTGCAAGGAAATAATTTCCAGGGCAACATCCCTTCAAGCATAGGGGAATGCCGCTCTCTGCTCGAATTCGATCTTTCTCAAAATAACCTTAATGGCACAATACCTTCACAAGTTATTGGCCTCCCCTCTCTATCAATTTCATTGAACTTTTCGAGAAACCACTTGTTTGGTTCCCTTCCCATAGAGGTTGGAAAGTTGAAGAATCTAGGTGCATTGGATGTTTCTGATAACATGTTATCTGGAGAACTTCCGAGTAGCATTGGTAGTTGTGAAAGTTTAGAAGTCCTTCATTTGCAAGGCAACTACTTCAAGGGGCCCATTCCTTCATCCATGGTTTTGTTGAGAGGGATCCGAGATTTAGACCTTTCTCGAAACAATTTGTCTGGTGAAATCCCAAAATTTTTAGAGCGCTATGGCAACTTGAAGAACCTCAACCTGTCTTTCAATGAGTTTTGGGGAGCAATACCAAATGAAGGTGTTTTTAAAAATGCAAGTGCGATTTCAATTGTTGGAAACACTAGGCTCTGTGGTGGTGTTGCTAATCTCGAGCTGCCCAAATGCAACTCTAAAGAGTCCAACAGAGGAAGATTTTCTCCTATCTTGAAGGTAGTAGTCTCTACAGTATCTGCATTTTCTCTTATAGGAATAGCAATTATGCTGTATTTTTTATTTCTTTCTTCATCAAGAAAGAAAAACAAAGAAACTTCATCAGGAATTCCGGGGAACTCTGTTTTGCAAGTGTCATATGCCACTCTCCTAAAAGCTACTGATGGGTTTTCTTCTGCTAATTTGATTGGTGTGGGTAGCTTTGGTTCTGTGTACAAAGGAGTGTTTGAAGATGATAGCTCTCAGCTTGTTGCAGTGAAGGTGTTTAACATGTTACGCCAAGGAGCTTCTAAGAGTTTCTTAGCTGAATGTGAGGCATTGAGAAATATCAGGCATCGAAATCTTGTCAAGATTATAACTGCATGTTCAAGTGTCGATTATCGTGGTAATGATTTCAAGGCTTTGGTTTATGAGTACATGGACAACGGGAGCTTAGAAGAGTGGTTGCATCCAACTTCTGGAACACTAGAGGTAAGAGACGCGCCAATGAATTTAGATATTCTTCAAAGGCTAGACATTGCCATTGATGTTGCTTGTGCACTGGATTATCTTCATAATCATTGTGAAACACCGATAGTGCATTGTGATGTGAAGCCAAGCAATGTTCTTTTGGATAAAGAATTGACTGGACATGTTTCTGACTTTGGACTAGCACGATTTCTCTCAAATTTAACCAGTGACATTATTGCAAATGAAACAAGTTCCATTGGAATAAGAGGTTCTATTGGTTATGCTGCTCCAGGTAAACATCCTCATATGCTTGTTCACAGTTTTCTTTCTTCCTTTTGGCTCTTAAATAATTCAAATAGTGTTATTTAGAATTATGATGTTTGAACTGTAGAGTATGGTATGGGAAGTGAAGTGTCAACATATGGAGACGTCTACAGCTTTGGCATTCTTTTATTAGAGATGTTTACCGGGAAGACACCCACTGACAACATGTTTAGTGATGGCTTAAACCTGCATAGTTTTGTGAAGATGGCTTTCTCTAAGCAAGTCACAGAGATTGCAGATTCACTGCTTCTTCAAGGAGGCACCAACGAAACTCCTAAAATGGAGGAGTGCTTGAGCTTGATATTTAGAATTGGATAGTGTGTTCTGCTGAATCNTTCTCTAAGCAAGTCACAGAGATTGCAGATTCACTGCTTCTTCAAGGAGGCACCAACGAAACTCCTAAAATGGAGGAGTGCTTGAGCTTGATATTTAGAATTGGAATAGTGTGTTCTGCTGAATCCCCAACAGACCGAAAAGATATTAGTTTTGTTGCATCTGAATTGCATTCCATTAGGGACACTCTTCTTCGATAGAAACTTTTTGTTACTGTGATATTTGGTAGCTTTTTGAGGCATATTTATTGATCAAAGCGAATGCATTGCTAGTCATTTTGCAACATTTATGATCCTAAGTAAGTATTTTAGATTTACACCAATTTTCACTTATGCTCTAATTAAAAAAAATTGTACAAATGTACCTCAAATTTTATTTTTTGACACTTAGATATTTCCGTCAACTTTTTCGTCTGCTAGGCCATTAATCTCTAATGTAGTGCGCTGGATATACATCATGTGTCATCTTTTTTTTTTCTGATTTTTTCTTTTTTTCTATGTTTACAAAGCTAAATACACACGTCTATGGGCGGAGCGGAGCCTAAGCACTAGGGTCCTCGAGAAAACTCTAAGCAGGTGCCTAGGAGGATACTAGTCCATCCCAGTGGCAGTTAGCTTATCTTTTCTATGATATAGTATGCCGCTTACAAGACCAAAATCCACATGCAGCCGGAAAATGAAAAAATCTCAGAAATAAATTAGATTATAAGTTATAAAAAGTATGAATAAATATATTTCAAATATGAATGCTCATCAGAAAATAAAGACATTTGATACCATGCATGAATACGATCGAACAATACAGAGGAAAGAAAGAAACACATACACACAACAGGGCAAACAGAGAAGACATCCTTTCTCTTTCCTGCCAATTGACAAACGTATTATGTACTCTGAACAAAAATGACAAAACATATCAAAGTCAATAAGTCTATGGGCTTTGTGTTACAAACAACGAAAGTCAATAAGTCTTTTGGTTTCACCGGCACAATGACCTTTTTTTCTTTTACCAGGAAACACACAACGACTTAAAAATGAGAAAACCCCTTTGTTTTTTTGTTTCTAAGTCACTGGCACAATGACTTAAAAGCACACACCAGCGTCATAAGAGAAGACCTTTCAAGTCAACTTTCTGTTCTTTTGCTACCAGCCAATGAGAATGAGCACCACTTGGCAAACATATTGAATTGATGTCACACAGTAATCTTCGGAGTTGCATGCAGCTGCAACTGTTATAATCAATTTATTGTCATCAATGAAATGTAGTATCGGAACTCAAACTTAAAAATGGGGATGGTCTCCATGAAATTGAGCTCAATATGCATGGTTTTCACTGCACTAATATGTTGTTTGGGTTTGTCCATAGCCAGAAATCCAACAAGGTTGGGAGTGGAAGAGGCAGACCAAATCACATTGCTAGCCATCAAGGCTCAAATAACGCAGGACCCGAACTTGGTCCTGAGCTCTTGGAATGATTCCACTCCCATGTGCCAGTGCGAAGGCGTTAAGTGCAGTCGAAGGCATCGGCAGAGGGTGACAGTGCTAGACCTGCAATCGCAACAATTGGCAGGGTCCATATCCCCCCACATAGGAAATCTAAGCTTTCTCAAGGACTTGTTTTTGCAAGACAACAGCTTCACTGATCAAATCCCACCACAGATTGGGCACCTGCGCAGACTGCAAAGGTTGACACTCACGAATAATTCCTTGAGTGGCGAAATTCCGAGCAATATATCCAGCTGCTCCAACCTCATGCTGTTGGATATTGGTGGAAACAAGCTGGTAGGCAAAATTCCAAGCACACTTGGGTCATTGTCAAAGCTCCAAAAATTTGGGTTGTTCAATAACAGTCTAACAGGAGCCATCCCTTCTTCGTTTGGGAATCTTTCGTCGTTAAGGAGTTTTGCAGCTCTTGAAAATTTCTTAGAAGGAAGTATTCCTGAATCTCTAGGCCAAATTGCAGGCTTAAAATTATTTGCAGTGGGTGAAAATATGTTGTCTGGTACTCTTCCTGCTTCCATTTTCAACATTTCTACTCTCTTTGCTTTGGACTTGATGTGAAACCAATTTCAGGGGAGTCTTCCCTCATACCTGGGCAACACTCTTCCTAATCTCCAATACCTCGACGTTGGCCTCAACCAATTCATTACCGGCTCCATTCCCGTTTCGATATCCAATGCTTCCAATCTGTTAATATTTATTGGCTCGGGAAACAGACTTACTGGACAAGTTCCCTCTTTGCAAAAGCTTCGTTATCTCAACGAATTCGGCATTTCCCTGAATTTTCTTGGAAGTGGGCGAGATGGTGAGTTGAGCTTTCTCTCTGATTTGACCAACTCCACAGGATTGGTGATGGTGGATATTGGTTACAACAACTTTGGAGGGATGTTGCCCATGTCATTATGGAACTTCTCAACAAGTCTTGTTTCATTTTCTGTTTCGAGCAATCGGTTTCATGGAAGCATCCCAAATGGCATAGGCAATCTTGTTAACTTGGAGATTCTGTTTATGGCGTATAATCAATTCACAGGAAACATCCCTGCTGATATTGGGAAGCTTTGGAAATTGGGGAGATTGAGTTTAAACGACAACAAATTCTCAGGGGGAATCCCATACTCTGTTGGGAATTTAACAAAGTTAACCACACTTGAGCTACAAAGAAATTTTCTTCAGGGCACCATCCCTCCAAGTTTAGGATCATGTCAACAGCTGCTTCTGTTGCAACTTTCTCAAAACAGCCTTAGTGGTCCAATAACCCAACAAGTTTGGGGTCTCTCATCCTTAGCATTGGGTTTGAACCTAGCTCAAAACCACTTTTCTGGTTACCTTCCCATGGAAGTTGGAAATTTGGAAGGCCTAAATTCATTGGACCTTTCGGATAACATGTTATCTGGGGAACTTCCTTTCACTCTTGGCAAGTGTAAAAGTTTAGAAGTCCTCAAGTTACAGGGCAATTCCTTCCAAGGGGCCTTTCATCAGATTTTGGAGACATTGAGAGGGGTACAAGTTTTGGATCTTTCTCGAAACAATTTGTCAGGTGAAATTCCACGATATTTGGAGCAATTCCATTTGCTAAACTTGAATCTATCTTTCAATGACTTTCAAGGCGGGCTGCCGGTTCGAGGGGTCTTCAAAAATGTCAGTGCAACTTCAGTTGTCGGAAACAGCAAGCTCTGCGGTGGTGTTCCTGAATTCCAGCTGCCCAAATGCAACCTTCCCTTGGGAAAGTCCAAGAAAAAGAGGTTGACCCTTACCTTGAAATTAATCATCTTTATAATCCCTGGACTTGTGGTAATAGTAATGGCACTGTCTTTCCTATATCTGCTAACCTTAAGAAAGAAACTAAGAAAAGAACTTGCTTCAAGCAATTTGGAGAAATTTTTGCAAGTGTCGTATACTGCTCTTTTGAAAGCTACTGATGGGTTCTCATCAGCTAATTTGATTGGCAATGGTAGTTTTGGGTCTGTGTACAAAGGAGTTCTTGACGATGATAGACCTAGACTTATTGCAGTGAAGGTGTTTAACTTGTTACGCAAGGGAGCTTCCAAGAGCTTCATAGCTGAATGTGAGGCACTGAAAAATATTAGGCATCGAAATCTTGTCAAGATTATAACTGTGTGTTCAAGTGTTGATTTCCGTGGTACCGATTTCAAGGCTTTGGTTTATGAGTTCATGGAAAATGGGAGTTTAGAGGAGTGGTTGCATCCAGCTACTAAAATTGAAGAGGCAAGAGATGCGCCCAAAAACTTGAGTCTTCTTCAGAGGCTAGACATTGCCATTGGTGTTGGTTATGGACTAGATTATCTTCATAATCATTGCGAGACACCAATTGTTCATTGTGATTTGAAGCCAAGCAATGTTCTTTTGGACAATGAATTGACTGGACATGTTTCTGATTTTGGACTTGCAAGATTTCTCTCAAATCTGACCAGTAGCGTTTTTGAAAATCAGACAAGTTCCATTGGAATAAGAGGCACGGTTGGCTATGCTGCTCCAGGTAAATATCTCTATATACTCCACAGTTTCTTGTCTCTTTTTTGTTATGCTTACATAATTCAAAGAGAGCTATTTTTAATTAAAATTGTAATGTTTGAACTGTAGAGTATGGTATGGGAAGTGAGGTGTCAACATATGGAGATGTAAACAGCTTTGGCATTCTTTTGTTAGAGATGTTTACGGGAAAGAGACCCACTGACGACATGTTCAGTGACAGCTTGAATCTTCATAATTTTGTGAAGATGGCTTTACCTGAAGGAGTTACAGAGATTGCAGATTCTCAACTTGTTCAAGTAGACAGGACCCTGAAAGCTCAAAAAATAGTGGAGTGTTTGAGTTTGATAATTAGAATTGGAATTGCATGTTGTGCTGAATCTCCAAGAGACAGAAAGAATATCAGTGATATTGCATCTGAATTGCATTCCATTAGGGGCATGCTTCTTGGTTAGAAACTAGTGCTACTATTTTGTGACCGCTTTAGCGGTGAATTATGTTGTCTGTATAACCAAAATAATCAGTGGCTTTACCAGCAGAGTCATTTTTAAATACGGTCACAAACTTTTTTCATTAATTTTATATGTGCTGCCTGCAATACTCAAGCAGGGTTCAACCACTATTCCAGACGAGTCGCAAACACCATCGAAAACACATAAAACTGCACAATCGATCAATTGGGCCGAGTTATGGACCTACATTTCATCAATTGGGCCCTGAGTCCAATAAGATCAGTTTGTAAAAAGCATCTAATGAAGGTACACACATGATCTCAGTACTAATTTGCTAAATTATATTAGATAATTCACTCAAAACAAAATATCTGACTTAAGCATCACAGACCCTGTGAGGGGTAACCTCCCAGAGAGCATATAGGACTCGGTGGTTCTTTTTTACAGGTATAAAACTATAACAATTTGCTGACGTGCTGGCCCATGGAAATTTCGAGCTTCATCAAAACTCACAACTTAAGCATTCATATGAATCATATATACAGTTACAAGACCACCTTATCCACCCTATATATGATCTGTCTCAATATCTCAGGACAGGACCATGAATATTTAGTATATTAAAGAGGTAAAGAGCCACACAGCGTAGCAGCTTCTCACACACATTTTTTTATCAAACAGTTGCAAGTTTCTTCATTCAAAACTATCTTATACTAACAGAATTAATCTCAATCATAAAGAGAATTGGTGGATCAATTCAACCATGAATTGAAGCGTATTTGTTGATCAAAGCCAAGGCATTGCTAGTCAATTGTGCAATATTCACAATCCGGCCCGTGACAACAGTCTTCAAATTCCCATTCATCCCATTTCTTTCAAACCCATCAGAGCATGTGGTCTCATAAGTTAAAGCAGCACTGACCCAAGTCTGTATGTCATTTATCATAAGATCAAAATCAGAGCTCCTAAAGTGACCCATCTCAGCTATGGACCTTCTGAGCTCGTCCAACGGGTCACTCAAGTCTTCAACACAGTCCCTCATGGCAGCAACTTCTCTAGGCTTCATGCCATGGCTTTGGGACAGCCTTGACATCATGGTAGAGGTTTGTTTAGCAGACGAAAGTGTCACATTGAGGGCTGCACTAGCCATAAGTTTGGGGCTTGTTTGGATTGCGCTTGAATGGCTTGAGAGGGAAGTGAGGCAGAGTTTTGGGTAGGCAGTTGCAGTGCAAGATGTTTTAATGAATTGGGTGCTGGTTTTGGGCACTGCAAGGTCTCTAGCTGCTGAGGCTGAGTAGAATATGCAGCAACTAATGAAAAGTGTCGTGAAAAGAGATGTGAGGAAATGTTTAGAAGATGAGGGTTCCATATCTGAATTTCTCTGTTTTTCAATTTAGTAGTCAGTGAAGTGATGAGAGTAACGAGGGAAAGGTACCAATTTATAGACCAATTTACACAAATAAAACTAAATAAATAAATAATGTGGATAATCCTAATTTCCTAAAGATTCTTAAAAGGCAACCATAAAAATCTTTTTTGGGGGCCCAACATTATGCTAAGAGATATCGTTGTTGACACGATATGGGCTTGCAAGTTGGTTTTTTGGTTTCCCAAGTTGCTGCAATTTGGTCAATTTGGGTGTAAAGCAATGTGAAAGAAAAGACTGTAGACTCGTACTTATGGGAAGTGAAGTGTCAACATATGGAGACGTCTACAGCTTTGGCATTCTTTTATTAGAGATGTTTACCGGGAAGAGACCCACTGACGACATGTTTAGTGATGGCATAAACCTGCATAGTTTTGTGAAGATGGCTTTCTCTAAGCAAGTCACGGAGATTGCAGATTCACTGCTTCTTCAAGGAGGCACTATGGCATAAACCTGCATAGTTTTGTGAAGATGGCTCTCTCTAAGCAAGTCACAGAGATTGCAGATTCACTGCTTCTTCAAGGAGGCACCAACGAAACTCCTAAAATGGAGGAGTGCTTGAGCTTGATATTTAGAATTGGAATAGTGTGTTCTGCTGTGAATCCCCAACAGACCGAAAAGATATTAGTTTTGTTGCATCTGAATTGCATTCCATTAGGGACACTCTTCTTGGATAGAAACTTTTTGTTACTTTGATATTTGGTTGCTTTTTGAGGCATATCTATTGATCAAAGCGAATGCATTGCCAGTCATTTTGCAACATTTATGATCCTCTGCTTCTACACCAGTCTTCACATTCCCGGTCATCATAGATTCATATTACCTAAAAACAACAGAATTTCTTTTTTTGTCTGGGTATCTTTATTTAATTTTTACTGCATCAACCTGACTTGCAGTAAATTGCAATCTGATTAGAATATCTAACAAAGTTATATCAAAACCAAGCACTCTAACTTATTGTTAAGAGAAATCTCACAGTGAAAATGTGAGGACCTTGCTAATGGTTTATAAGAATTTGAGTTACTTCTTCTATTGTCAATTAGTTTTAAAATAGATATCTAGATTGCTTTATTTAGTGTCTGGAATTTGGGCCTCGTCTCTGGTACAGATACATGCCTTTTGGGCTTGAATGAAATCATTTCTTTTACTCTTTTTACATTCGGAGTTGTGATGAAGCCATATCATATGATAGCTGCCATAGGCAAGTTGATGAACCCGACTTGTGTTAGCTAGCTTGGACCAAATTTCAATTCAAGAAAACAACATTATGAATGGCTGCCAAAAGAAACCAGCGGCCTTATTATTATGTGACTCCTAATCTTTGTAAATTATTGGGATTTTATTCTATTGCAATTGAAGGTTTTGTTAATATCATGGTGGAGATTGTACATTTCTAGCAAATAAGACAACCAAGAGCTGGGACCCTGACCACACATCCACCAATTATATGAAAATTGATAAGCAGCCTGTCACCATCTCATAAAAGATACCAAGCCAAAGCCCAAATGGGTCCTTCAGATCTTCTGATCTTTTCTCCCTTCCACTCCCTAGTTAGTTATTTACTTGTAAGTTGTAACTTTTTGGGTTTTCATCTATGTGGGAAACTTTTGTAAACCTTTTTCAGTTGCATGAAAGGTTTAAACCATTTTTTTAGAGTTTTAAAAATGTAAGCACTCTTTACTCGATAGGATGGATTTGAGATGATATACGAAGGCAAACACCATCTAAAACACATGAATATGAAACTTAAGCATTTATATGTACAATTACAGTACCACATCATAAATGTAAAATCTATCTCGATCAGTATCTAAGCACCATGCATATCTTAAAGACTACAAAGAGCCACATGTATATTTCGAGTGTAGCAGCTTAGAACACATTACTTTTGTATCAAACAGTTGCAAGCATATATCTTCCTACAAAGATATCCTATAGAAATATAATTCATCTCAATCATGAAGATCGAGTACTGGTTGATCAATTCAACCATGAATTGAAGCGTATCTGTTGATCAAAGCCAAGGCATTGCTAGTCAGTTGTGCAATATTCACAATCCGGCCCCTGACAACAGTCTTCAAATTCCCATTCATCCCATTTCCTTCAAACCCATCAGAGCATGTGGTCTCATCAGTTAAAGCAGCACTGACCCAAGTCTGTATGTCATTTATCATAAGATCAAAATCAGAGCTGCTGAAGTGACCCATCTCAGCTATGGACCTTCTGAGCTCTTCCACGGAGTCACTCAGCTCTTCAACACAATCCCTCATGGCAGCAACTTCTCTAGGCTTCATGCCATGGCTATTGGATAGCCTTGATATCATGGTAGAGGTTTGTTTACCAGACGAAAGTGTCACATTAAGGGCTGCACTGGCCATGAGTTTAGGACTTGTTTGGATTGCGCTTGAGTGGCTTGAGAGGGAAGTGAGGCAGAGTTTTGGGTAGTTAGTTGCAGTGCAAGATGTTTTAATGAATTGGGTGTTGGTTTTGGGCACTGCAAGGTCTCTAGCTGCTGAGGCCGAAGAGAATATGCAGCAGCTAATGAAAAGTGTGGTAAAAAGAGATGTGAGGAAATGTTTAGAAGATGAGGATTCCATATCTGAATTTCTCTGTTTTTCAATTTAGGAGTGAATGAAGTGATGAGAGTAAGGAGGGAAAAGTACCAATTTATGGACCAATTTGCACAAATAAAACTAAATAAATAAACCATGTGGATAATCCTAATTTCCTAGACTCTTAAAAGGCATACCATAAAAATCTTTTTTGGGGGCCCAAAATTATGCCAAGAGATATAGTTGTTGACACGATATGGGCTTGCAAGTTGGTGTTTTGGTTTCCCAAGTTGCTGCAATTTGGTCAATTTGGGTGTAAAGCAATGTGAAAGAAAAGACTGTAGACTCGAACTTATCCAAATAAATCTTATAACTAATACCATCCCCACTTGTATGCGTCATGCGTATCTGTCTGTCTTCCCGCAACCTCAGCATTTCAGTCGACTAGCCTTTCTGCATTTGGAGCATTGCAAAACAAATTCATCGCATGAAAGGGATATGGAAGCCGAGAAAGATATTTCTGTTTTGCTCACAAAATATCTCGGCCACGTGTTGGGCCTAAATGTTTTGAAGTTACAGTTGTGCCACCGGCCGAGGATATCCTTTCGGACAAAAATGTAACAATTAGTGAGCAAACTCGTAATAGTTGTTGCGAGAAAGCATTAGCATAAACAAAAGAACAATACTTTTCTCAGTTCCTTAATAGAAGAGCTTCTCCAATTCTCTCACAAAAGCACCTTTTTTTTTCATTCTAAATAAATAAAAAATTAATTCATAAATTAAANAAAAAAAAAAAAGGACGTGCATTTGTGAGAAAGGGCCGGAGAAACTCATAGAGACTAAGGAACGATTGTCCCAAACAAAAGTGAAATCCATGTAGGACGTCCTTGGGTCCTTGGATCAAGCCTCACCGTTAGAATGATAGCCGACATCGTAACATAACCCAATAATGGAACTCTTATTTATTTACCTATTATTATTATTCTTATTATTATTATTATTATTTATTTTTACAATTAAAATACCCAGAGATAGCATGTGCAAACCGAGAAAAATAAGGAATTGAGAAAAGAAAACGCAATATATATATTGAATATATATAATACTTTTTCAAAAGTAAAAATTGCAATTACCAAAGTCAAAGTACAAATTCCATTTTGTGCATAAACAAATCAGACCTATATATTACATTTTTCAGACTAGAAAACCCAATGCGGTAAGTTGGTACTTGGTACAGAGTCCATATAAATGGAAACATCAAACACGTACACGCATTGTGGAGACTTGATCGTTATCTACTAATTTCCACTTCAAGTAACATAGGCATTAGGTACGACTGTTAAACATTAATAGTGCGAATATTAAATATAAAAAGTATGAGTAATAAATACTAAGTGTTCCAATGTTGAATACTAATGTTACAATTATCATATTTATATACCATAATTATATAGCATTTTATATAACAATTAACTTGTCATTCATATATTAAATATTTTTTTGTGCGAATATTAAATATAAAAAGTATGAGTAATTAATACTAAGTGTTTCAATGTTGAATACTAACTCAGCAATGTTACAATTATCATATTTATGTACCATAATTATATAACATTTTATATAACAATTAACTTGTCATTCATATATTGAATATTAAAAAAAAAATTATGTCTAATAAAGTGATGACAATAAACATTATTGATAATAAATACTAAATACTAAAATTTTGAAAATTTTTTTGTTTGACAATACACTATATATGGCATGTTGATATGAGAAATTATAATTATTTTTTAATGATTTGAGAAACTAAATTTATCAGAAGAAACTTTTTAATTTTTTTAATCTGTGCATTATATTATACGTTTAAAAAGTTTAAAGAAAAGACATTTAAAAAAAAATCGAGGAAAAAGCATAAATCCTTGCTTTCTTCCATAAATTACGGGAAGTTAACATAAATGGGTACACCATGTGCACGTCTAGATCACTGCACCTCGAAATCGAAGCATCTTATCCAACTATTTTCCTTTAATTTCCCGCTTTGTTTCTGATTATGAAATAATGCAACACAGTGAATCACAACCAGTTTTTCGCTGAACCCCGACGTGGCAAATGATTAGTGCCCAAGGCATGCAACCGCAGCAGCGTTGGCAAGCCGTAGATTACATCTAAGACCACATCCACAACTCCACATCAACGGTCCGCGAACAGCGCCTGTGGTCCTGCAGCGTTTCACGCTGCACTATAGTGCATGGTCACATGCGCTATGCCCGCACGTTCTTATTGGTTCCTGACATTTAAATTATCTGTGTGACACGTGTCTACAGATCATAGGTTAGGCGCATAACTTACCGTTGTCCCATACTGCCGTATTTCTTCGCTGTTAGTTATACGGCTTTTACCTCACGCGCAAGCGCGTCTATCCTCACTTCGAGTGAAAGATTGACGAGCCGGCACACACACATAGATATAGATATATTAATAGGAGATATATCAAATATACGTTTTGTTAATTCAAATAATTTCCTCTCAAGTCTCAAACCATTTTAAATTTGAAATTTTTATTCTTTTAATCAATTCACTCTTCGGACCTGTTTGGCACTGTTTGTTAGAAGCACTTATATTTAGTAGCGCTTTTATTTATTAGCACTTTTACAAAGAAACACATATAAATTTTTATAAAAATTCTAAGTGGTCCATGTAAAAGTACATGAAGTGCTTTTTGATGAAAGCACCTGTCAGGTGTTTCTCAAAAAACCCCTTAAAAACGCTTTTATAAACCAAAAGCACTTGTATACATTTTTGTTAAACGTTACCAAAAGCGTTTTTTCTAATCTGAAATCGCTTTTGACAATTCTAAAAACACTGTCAAACGAGCCCTTATTCACATTCCTATGTGCAGAATATAACTACTCAATCAACACTGCGTATATCACAAACAAAATGCCTATTTGATATCCCAATTTCCAAGCACTTCTTTGATGGTTGAACTAATTGTTAGCATCATCAATACTAATAAAGGTTGTGTCACAGTGTGTAAATCTTAAGACTTGTTTTCAGGAAAAAAGAAAAATCCTAATTGATTTTAAATGTTGCCTCAAATTCACACTATTTGAGTATTTTTACGTGCATAGTGGGAATGAAAATGAGATCGTGTTCCATTAATTTAAAAGCCATAAAATTAAAGTATATATGT
>QANT01009213.1:0-19854 GCA_003254885.1 Purshia tridentata | reverse complement strand
CTTCCTACCTGAAATTAATTTTTGTGTATTACTTTTATCTCTTATTTGCTATTTTTCTGTTTGTACAAGTTTTGAAAATTAACTAAATATCGGTTCAAATTCAGAAAAATTCATGGAAAATCCTATGGACTCATCTTGACTAGTATTGATTTACTATAGGGTTAAATTAATAATTTTTCCTTGAACTATATTAAAATTTTAAGATTTAAGACCTTGTCCCCACAAATTTGCTGGAAACACTTGGGAGGCAAAATTTATAATTTGACATCATACCAAATTAGTATTTGTCAAAATGAGTTCGTAAGAATTTCTTATGTATTTTTCTGTGGAGATAATTTAAATTTTCAAAGTTTGTAAAAATAGGAAAATAGTACAAGGGTAAAGTGATATGGGAAAATTAGTTTCAGAGAGTAAAGTGATACAAAATAAACCTGAGGGAGTGATTTGAGAATTCAAAATACTTTGAGGGGGTGAAGCTGATAATAAGCCTATTTGTTATGATAATGTTTGATGCTATTTTTTGGATCTTGAGAATAGAATTCCATGCAGGCTGCCATCAATTATGTGCACCTATTCATAGGATCTGGAGTTATCAGTTGAATTAGTTCTAGTTCTATCATGTCAATGAAGGCTTTAATCTTTTGTTTAAATGTGTATCTGGTGTGTATGTGGTGTGTATGGGTGGATGGGTATGCTTTACTTGTTTATTACATGGAGTTTTCCCTCCTATATTATGGAAATACAGATGTTGATGATGGATCAGAATATGTTGCATCATCTGCGACAGCAGGAATTGGTATAGTGATGATGCTGGTGATTTGTTTGCCACCTGTGTTGTGCAAAAATGTTTGTGTATGCTTCAACTTTCAGTAAAAAAGAACTTGCACTTGTAGGCCTCATTTGATATCTAGGATTGAATTGAAAATGATAATGCCAAGATTTATGTGTATTTAAAGTAGAAGATGAATAGTGTTTTTTAACTTGAAGGAATAAGATGAGAAAAATATCCTTGCTAATTCCCATCATTTTGAGAGGGTTGCATAAGATAAGTTTTCTCCATAATTTATATATCTTATTCTCATATTATTCATTCAAGTTTGAAATTTCTTTTTCAAATATACATAAATTTGATATTTATTCTTTTCAATTCAATTTTAGCCGTAATTACATTATGATTATTTATATAGAGTGCAACTATTTGCACACTCCAAATCCTCTCAAAACACTCCCTTCTCACAAAACACCTTACACCCCCTCCCAATATTGAAAATCTTTCAAAACACACACCACCAATTACTAATATATTCTTGTTTTAGCAACTTTTTTTAAACCTCCTAATTACCAAAAAAATTTTCTAAGCCCCCACCTATTTAGAAATTCTCCTAAAACCTCTTAAAATTTATAATGTCTCTTTTACCCTTCTAACACGCTCTGACGTGTGCGCTGATAAGTACTGACGCGCGCTCAGTGTAACTATATTTTTAATATAACTACACTTTAACACAGTTACACTTCAATACAGTTACACTTTAATAGAGTTATATTGTCACTGAAATTGAAATTGAAATTTAAAAAAATAGTCACATTGAAACTCAATTTCAGAAATACAATTATACTAAAAAATAACTACAGATAATTACACTATTATTTTTTAACAAGAAAAAAACCTTGCAGGCCCATAAAAAAAAATATATTCACTAAAAAAACAGTTATACATTCACTAAACAAACAGTTACACCTTCATTAAAAAAAATAGTTACATCTTCACTAAATAACCTAAATCCAGTTTCACTTGAAACTGAAAACAATTTCACTGAAAAATACAGTTTTTAGTGAAATTGAATTACTAAAATCAACAAAACTCAAACTCTAGGCTATGTCGTCCGATCTTAAACTCAAATCGTAAGCTATGATGCCATCATCATCCGATCTCAAACACAATCCTAGGCTACACCGCCATCATCGTCCAGATCTGTTTCCACATGCAAATTTAATTTATCTTATATCAAGGGCACAATTTCAACATAAACACTATTTTTCAAAATGCCAGATATATTTATTTTCACTACACTAACACCAAAGAACCTGATCAATTTTAGTATCCAAATCAAAGAATTGATTTAACAAACATAAAGAAATCAGAGAGAGAAGCATTTTAATACCAAAACCTTAACCATGGGTGGTTGGAGCCACCGAAATCTGAGAGTGGCAGTGGGAGGATGAGGTTTTCAAATTAGGGCTTTTGAAATTCGAAACAATTGAACCCAACCTTGTATACTAGTGGAGAGAGTATGTCTAAGGGAGAAGAATGGGACTGAAAACATATCAATACATTACCGGAATCGCCAAAAACGGTGGCTGAAAGTTTCGAACCTTCTCAGCATCGATTTGCCGTCCACGGTGGTTAGTTGGAGAATTAGAGACCACCATCACACTCACCACGTCAAGAGGAAGCTTCTGGAAGTGGCAAGCGACTGCGTCGCCGACGAAATCTCGAAGTCATCACCGGAAATGACGATCGGATTTTGGGCTGGGTTTGGGTTTCTATGGGTTTTTCGGGAAAGTGAAGGCCATGGATAGATAGAAGAGGAAAAGGCGAAGAGAACCTACTAGTTTAGTCGCAGTTGGTCGTTAGACAACGGCGATATCACCGATCAATAAGCACGGGGAGAGAGAGACGATGGAAGAGAGAGATGGGGTTGGGGGAGAGAGAAAGATAAAGTGAGAATGATAGATTGTTAATAATTGTAAAATCAAAAAAAAAAAAGGATATAATCAGAATATTAAAAATAAGAAGGTCAAATCTAGCTAGGTATAAGTTGACCAGGGGGTTTTGGAAGAGTTTAAGTTCATAATAGGGAGATTTGGGAGAGGTTGATTTAAGGTGGAGGTTTAGAGAGAATTCAGCTCTAAATTAGGGGTTTATAAACATTTACATTTCTTGTTTCACTAGAACACAAACCCCACCACCCACCCTCCAACAACCACAACCACAACCACCAACACCAAACCCCCCTCCTCTCCAGCCGACCCCAACCCCACCTCTCTCTCTCTCTCTCTCTATCTCTGTCTCTGTGGCTTATGAACCCAGCCAACCCCCACCACTGTGCGCACCACCCAAGCCCCCCCACCCCACCTCTTTCTTTCCGTCTCTCTCCTCTCTTGCTTAAAGTTTTTACACTGACTACGTACATGTAAATATTAAAATTTCTATTAACTAATATATAATTTTATTACTCTTAGTTCAGCGATAATGCGTTGAGTTTTCAATTTTGTATATACAATCATACCCCTTTGGTTCACATTAGAGTGTAATTAAGGTCAAATTCATAATTTATCCGTAAAATTAATTGATCAATAAAGTGAGCATCGTATTCTTGTCACAAGCATAAGTGGTCCTTTCGTGTGCCTTTCTATATTTGGAAGGAATTTTGTTTAGCACATTTGATAATTCAGGCATGATCACATCAACATTCTGCCCATTCTATCGACATAGTTATTGATTAATTTTAGCTTAATGACAACTTATTGTAAACTACATAAGTTATACCCTATGTTCTTAAACCATATGGACAAAATTGGTAGATTCCAACAAACTACAATGACTGTGATTTAGCCTAAAGTTTAGGTGTAAAGTGTTAATAGTGTAAAAGTTAAAGAATACTTATACTTCTATTTGCATTAATTTTTTTTCGTTGCTATAAGCAAGAGAAAATGTGTTTTGAAGTCTAGGGACTCATATATATATTTATTTTCATTTCATATATATATTGCTTTTATATTTCTTATTTTTATGTATGTATTTTTTTTTATATTGCGTCTCAAATAACTAAGTGGGGTGTATTGTATATGGATTTTAAAAGACTTTTATGGAATTTAAAAGTCATATGGTATTCAATTAAGACTTTTAAATACTTTAAAAAAGTAGATAAAAATTTATATGTATTCAATTAAGAATGTTAAGGAGTCTATAAAAGTCATATGGTATTCAATTAAGACTTTTAATGACTTTTAAAAAGTCCATAAAAATCTATGTGTATTCAAAAAGTCATATACTTTTATAGACTTCATTTAATGATGGATTTCTGAAGACTTTGGAAGACTTTTATGTGTATTTCAAAGTCATTATATATCCAACCTATTCTCTACGGATTTATAAGGATTTCTATAGACTCTGTAAAACTCTGTAGAACTCTATAAAAATCTATAAATTCTGCAAAAGTCTGCAACTTGAAAAAAGTCTATAAAAGTCTTTATAAATCTATATACACTACACTCTCTAAATGTTTTATCTATTTCAGACTTTCAGTCGACTCCTTAACTCTACAGAAAAAAAATAAAAAAATAAATAAAATTAGATGTGCTATCTATTTCTCTTCTCTTTTAATCAAAGCTTAACAAACTTTTCACAATCAATGTACAATATTTTATTTTCCCTAAGATTTGAAATACCACGGTTTACTCACGCGGGTCAATTGGCGCGTAGCTGCATGTTTTTTCTGCAGTTTCTCGGCTGGACCTCCATAAATATCTTATTTCCCACATCTCCCTTCAACGCTTTCCAGGCTTTCACCATCCGTTGCCTTTTCTTTACTCCAACTCTCTCTCTCTCTCTCTCCGGCCAAAGAGACCAATTTCTCACCTTCTTTGTCCTCCAGGCTCCAACTCATCGCTCTCTGTGTTTTTGTAAATCTTGTTCATGTGAAGCTCTTTAATTATCCCAATTAACATAATATTATTATTATTATGCATAATTTTGGGGATGAATTCACAATAGAGAGCTACAGACTGCCATGGTTAATATGGATCCAGGTGCTGGTGATGTTCCTCCTCCTCCTTCTATTCTACTGCTTCAGCATATTGGTCTTGGATCCTTCAGACAACACCTCCACACCTTCATCTTCTTCAACTCCTTTAGTTTCCAACCACACCCACATCCACAACAACCCACTTCACAAGCACAGCATCACAACCACACTCTCCACAAACCGCTTGCAGAATACCCAGGTATGGATTTATTCCATTAATTTCTCACAATATATGCATATATACCATTTTGCTAATTAATTGCTCATTCTTTGACATAAATCATTTTGTGATCTGTTTGGTGGCTAGGAAAATATTAAAGAAAGAAAGAAAGAAAGAAAGAAATAGTTTATTTAATACTTATTAGATTGTGGTCATTGTTTTGGCTTACTTTTGCTGGATTTTTAAATTTTTAGCTGGATCAAAACTACACCAGCTGGTAACAATGACTTTATTATGACTCACAAATAAATCTTTTTTTTTTTTTTTNTTTTTTTTTTTTTTTTTTCTTTTTGTTCTTTTGGACCATCTTTGGAAGCTAAAAGCCAATTGGTTAAGGAAAAAATATATTATATTTCCTCTTTTTGATTGGGACCGTGTTGAACTTTGGTTGGTTCATCACCACCATTTTGTGGACCGTTTCCTTTTTACCCTCCCTTTAAATTGCTAATTACTTGTTGTGTACTCTACCCAGACTACCACTTTGAGCCAAGCCACTCAACTTATTGTAGCTGCGCATTCATTCATTACTATGTTTTGCACTGATTTCCTAATTAGACCCTACACTTTTTTCCTTGCATATTTCATGTGGGTCACTCAATTTGTTTACCAAATAATTGTCCTGCGTATTATTTTAAGAAGGTTAGAGTATATATGCCTAAATTCTTCATAAATATAACACTGATATTATTTGGTATTAGCAAGGAGTTAAATTTTGGTATCCGCAGAAATTTTGACAAAAATTAAACGAAAACGATGAAAATTGTTATTAAAATACGAAAATTTTAAATGAAATTTTACCATATGTTTATTTAACATATTATCTACTATATTGATAAAAAACATTGAAGAAATAAAATTATATAGTAGGTTTCATGTGAATATTAGTATTCAAAATTAGATAAATAGATTTGGGGACCTTATTTAGAGATTAAAACTTGGGTTCAAACATGACCTTGAAGAAACTTAATGTGATTATCAATCCAAACGTTGGCATCTCTCCTTCCAGTTGTTTTGGACATGAAAAATGCACCATTAACAACTGGATTACCTACTCATCAGGTTACATTTTCATTAAGATATCAATAGTGTTAGGGTACCACATTTTGGTGGTAGTCATATTGTGTACCATCTTTCTAATAAAGGTGAGATCTACTTGTTTTAGTAGGTCTTATCTGTATTAGAGAGGTGATATACAATACGATATCAAAATGTTAAACTGGTAACATTACTCTTTAAGATATTCCAATTTGTATAAATTGAGAGATCTAAGAAATTAAAATACATTTTCATTAAGATATCATTAGTGTTAGGATACCACATTTTGGTGGTAGGCATATTGTGTATCACTTTTCTAATAGAAGTGAGATCTACTTGTTTTGGTAATATGATACCAAAATATTATACTCGTAACATTACTCTTAAGATATTCTAATTTATATAAATTGAGAGATCTAAGAAATTAAGATACATTTTCATTAAGATATCATTAGTGTTAGGGTACCACAGTTTTTTGGTGATAGTCATATTGTGTACCACCTTTCTAATAAAGGTGAGATCTACTTGTTTTAGTAGGTCTCATCTGTATTAGAAAGGTGATATACAATATGATATCAAAATGTTATACTCGTAACATAACTCTTTAAGATATTCCAATTTGTATAAATTGAGAGAGCTAAGAAATTAAAATACATTTTTCATTAAGATATCAATAGTGTTAGGGTATCACATTTTGGTGGTAGTCATATTGTGTACCACCTTTCTAATAGAGGTGAGATCTACTTGTTTTGGTAGTTCTCATCTGTATTAGAGAGGTGATACACAATATGATACCAAAATGTTATACTTGTAACATTACTCTTAAGATATTTCAATATGTATAAATTGAGAGATTTAAGAAATTAAAAATAATTCTGATAAAAAAAAGTTAATAAAAATAACAAAATGAAAAAGCTGCAAAAACAAAAGCAATTATAAAATGAAATAATCAGTACCCTTGTGAGGAGTAAAACTTCCATGTTTTGTTACATTCACCTTTTATGTTAATTTCTTTGATCAGAGAGACATGCATAGAATGTTATTTACACTTGTAATAGGAATTTATTTTCAATATGAGGGCTAGTAAAATAAGCACCCACATAGGTGCAAGACAAGCAACAATACCCACGATGGTTCAAGACAATTGTTATTTTATAATATTTTAGAAGTTTCTTTTATATTTTCTGTGTGGATATTAATTTTAAGGAACTTTCTTTGACAGAAAATTTTAGCCTTTTTTTGTGTGTGGACATGTTCTAATTATAAATATTAATTTATAGCAGTGGCAGACAAGGTTTTTTTAAGTTTATTTTTGTCTACTATCCTTATTTAGGATGTAGCATTACCATTTTATCTAGATAGTATAACATATAACATATTCTGAATAGGGTGGTAATGCTAAACCATGCTTAAGGGCGGTGAGCAAAAATAAACTTAATTTCTCTTGAGAACAAATTTGATACCACATTACTAAGTGTTTGACACGTTATATGTAGGGGTGGGAATGGATTAGGTTGGGCTATTATCGGCCAAACAATCGACCTACCCGACCAACTGAGTTTTGGTTTAACTCCATTTTAGAGTTTAACCAAAAAAATTGGTGGAACTAATTGTGGCTTCTGGCCTCATTGCAACCGGAAGGTATTCCACATCACCCAAAACAAAATTTGGCGTTCCTTCCCTTGTCCATTTATTCTCATATTAATCCAATTTTTTTAACTAAAAAAGTTAATTTTTCTTAATATTATTTAGTCATTTTAATTAATAATCACTATTCTCTTATAATTTGAAACATAGAAATAGGAAAATTAACATTAACTATAAACATAAAAAATAAGATCTTAAAAATGATACTAATATTTGATATATCTATAAATTTTTTATTTTCTAATTAATTATATAACATCAATAATGTACACCAAATAAGAAAAACAATAGAGTTAACATCTTTTTAAAATCGCTGCAATCATCGAATGATAATAATCACATCTATATTCAGTTGAAGAAGAGAATGAGGATTAAGATGATATTTAAGGCTGGTCGGTTTAAAAATTCATTGTTGAAAATTGATGTGAATGAATTTTAACAAATTTAAGTTATAGATGAGGTGATGAAAATGGTGAGGATGGGTAGGAAATGACTTGGGATTATAATGGGTCAAGGGTTTGATGAAGATGTGTTGCATTGTATAAGAAAATAAATTTTTTTTTAAAGGAAAAATAATTATTGAAAGAACGGATGTATTGAGAATATTTCACTTTGGATTTTCTAAAAAAAATGTTCAACTCTAATCATACTCTATTTTCAAAACTCCAAAATTGAATATTCTTGGAATATTTCTTCTTTCAGTAATTTAATTTAATTTTTACTACTATACCAACACACCCTCAAAAAATAATTTAAATATCTTATATTAGTCTCATTTTAAAGATTTTTTGGAGATATTTGCATTCTCTCGGTCAAAGTTGAATTTCACATGTTAGGCTCATGGTGGAGAGACCCATATGTGAAGTGTAGTGTTAAAATAGAAAACAAATGTAGGTTCAAACATGGTTTATCAGCCTAGACTAAACTTTTACACTATGTTTGGATTCAACTTCTCAAAGGGGAGGGAGATGTTATTCCTTCTCTTGTTTAGTTTTTTAGGAAAAGTAATGGGTTTTAATGTCCATGTTTTCCACATTATAGATGATTTTATGTATGAGATTATATGGTAGTGAAAATTTTCAGTTGAAGGGTTTGGTATCCACCAGCTTGTTGGATTTTCTTTGACATAAAGTTGGTTGCAACTTTCCTCTTTGTTTTGATACTCGTGGTTAGCTCCATAGAATTCATTAAACTGTTCCCACCCTACTCTTCCCCTCTTCCCATCTAATCGATCCATTTGTGGGAGAATGAGACACATGTAATGCTATATGGACTTCATTTTCAGATCATTTTGTATAATATATCTCTAATAGAGGTGAAACGTATAAAAGTAGGTCTCATCTATATTAGAGATGTAATTTAAAATTTGGTCAGTGATTCAAATAGTATTAATGATTGAAAATAAGGCCTGAAACCCTTATAAATAGTTTTCTCTTTATTAGAGATGTGTAATATTATATGGACCACATTTTTAAATCACATTATAGACTATATCTCTAATAGAGGTGAAACTTATAAAAATATGTTTCATCTTTATTAGAGATGTTGTTTAAAATGTGGTCTGAAAATGTGGTTCAAATAGTGTTATTGATTGAAAATAAAGCCTGTATTTTAAATTTGTCGAAACCTGGACTAATATTTTTTATTTGTTTGGTATTGTGTAAATGGTGGGAATGTGAAGTTTAGAAGTGGTTTCAATCCATGCATACTATAATTTTAAATTTACCTATAAGGAATATTAACACCCGCCACAACTGTCATGGTTCAATCTTTGTTTGGTCATGTATTATATTCGAGTTCCACGCATGATCGGAAAATTGTCATAGTTGTGACTGCCCCTCGGAGAAAAACTTGTGTGGGGTTGTTCCTGTCATGCATTAACGCTAGTTGGTAGAGTAGTCGAGTAAAAAGCTGACATGTGTACAAGAAATAAAAAATTATCATCAAATTTGGACACATGTCACTTTTTAGTGGTTATTATGCTAATTAGTATTGTTACATGGCAGAAACAGCCTCATACAAGATTTTCTCCTATCCTTGCCATTTCTCCTCTACCTATTTATGAAGAATGAATTGGGAAGGATAATGGAGTAAATAAGTGTTTTAGTGGTTATATTTATAGGATATACCATTTGCTAAATAAATAAATAAAACATAATAAAAGAAAATTAAGATTTACCAATTCGTATATTATGTTTTGAATAATGCTTACTTGAAAAAATGCTAGGTGTAAGAAATTTTTGGTATCACATGTATACCAAATTTTTAATGAAGATGAGGCTCCCCTTTTCAAGTGGATCTTACCTCCATTAGAGAGGGGTACACGTGGTACAAAAATGTGCTAACCTAGCATCTTTGTTTTGTTTTTGAATGGATTATTGCATCTTTTGCAGTACTATGTTTAATGTTATACATAATGTAAAAACTTAACCTCGAGTTTAAAACATAATTAGTGCAAACAATTATTAGCCTTTAAACCTAGATCTATGTTATGTAAAATGTAATGGTGCAAAAAATGCAATTTTTTATTTTAAAACATAATATACCAAAATTGTCAAAAGATATCATAAAAAAAATATCAATGCAATTAAATACTTGAAAATTATTTATGCAAAAGTTAAAAACAAACAGCCACTCAATCTTAACTTTTCAAATTTAGAAAGTATAATTGAAATGTGTTCAAATTTTAATGTGAGTCAATTGTTTAGAAGGTATAATTGAAATGTGAATGAATAACAATTGAAGGGATATTGGAATACATACGGGTAAGATTATCCATGTCCTTGTTTAAGTTGGTAAGGAAGGACCATAATGTCTCTGTACTTTCTAGAAATTATTAGTATATGTAATGCACACAAGGGCTAAGAAAACTAATAACTTGGCTGTAAATTTTTGAAATCAATTAATGAGACTAGAACATTTCATGTAACCAATTTTTTTTCATTCTTTTTGCTGACTAGTTAAGCATGTTTAATTTTATACCTCTTGTTGGGATTAGAATTTGCTTATATACATACAAATAAATGTGCGTTTGCAAGATCTTGGCAGGTAAGAGAAAGTATTAAAGGGGAGATAATGACAAGCACAAGTAGAATCATAAGAGGAGGAGAGGAAATGGTAGAGATGGAGGCCTCTGCAGCATCAATCCATATGTATTTCCACCCTTGCTATTATTTCAGACTTGCCAGACTTGCATTTCTCAAGTGTCTAGGATTTGACTTTACCTCTGAGAGTTCTTCAACCCCACAAAGAGCAAAGAGAAAAGAAAGCTGACATAAATTGCTCCTCCCACTGGATGGTGAAAAGCTTGCCTAATTTTTTGTTGCAATGGTGTATGTTGTCCCCTGAACTTGAAGCGAAGCCGTCTCCAACAAGTACTGGTAGCTCCACTAATCGAAACCAATTGCGGAGTTGTATATGGTTCAATATGGGGGTACCAGAGAGTGTAGGAACTCATCAAGCTCCAAGGCCAGTGATCAATCCATGGCACCAATTTATGCCACTCAACTGTAAACATACTCCATTGATTGAAAATGGTCTCACTTGTAGGACCATTGGATGTAAGACCTAGACATTGTTTGAAAATGAAATTCGGTTGTAATTTAATGATCTGTCACTAAAATGATTTTAGTGATGGTAAGCGTACTCAAAAAATGTGTTAAAAGAGTTGAACTTGCACTAACATGATGTATAGCTAATTCATATCCGAATTTTTTGACCAGAAAACTTCTTTTTAAATTTACATGACCTTCTCTCCAACATCTGTTTACACACACGACCACATTCAACACATTAGACTGAAGCCATTGGGGTTAAGCTCATGCATCTAGGAAGCTTTGCTTTGATACGGTGCACTTTTTATGGATTCAGAATGAGAGTCAACTGACGTTGGTCTTTTAAGTTGGTGCTTAAAGGTACAAATCATCTTCTCAATTTGAAGCAGATTAATTCCTTGAAATCCAAGGCTTCTGCTTCCAATTTTTTTGTTTTCCAGCCTTGGAATATTATTGGTTCTGGTTGGTTCTCTCTATGTTGGTTTGTCATGGTCTGCTTGGTTCTGGAAGTTTGGTCTAGCTTGTTTGGATGCTTATTCTCTTTTGGTTGCTGTGCAGCCTTGCTCTCCTGGCTAATGCTATTTTGTGGGATGGTTTGGTTCCAATGCTGCTTGGTTGCCTTATTCCGAGGCATTGTGGCTTCATTGTTGCATAACTAGATTTAGAGTTGGTGACTGATGCCCTTAGGGGTGGGTGTTACACTGCCAAAAACATGTTGTTTTGGCGCCTCAGTTACTAAGTGAAAGATGAGCACGCATACGTGTTACTAAACATGTTCTTTTCTCTTTTTATTGAAAGTTGTTGCCTCTTTGAGGCATTCACAAACACTTTGCCTGCAACTTGCCCCTAGTTTCATACTCAATATTCATTTCATGAGTCATTATACTCAAATATAGGGGAATACATCAAGGCTCACGGGGTCAATTGACCCCATTTGCCTTTGTTTAATGAGTGCTTCTATTTGAACATCTTTGATCTTTTCAACGCACCTATTTACTTATTATGCACCCATATATCTTTTAGTTTTTAGACAATTTTTCATTGCACCCTTAACATTCCCAAAATACTCAAAACTTTGAAAAAAGCAAACAAATAAGAAAACCAAAACCCCACTCCGTCGCCGACCGCCTCATTGGCAAGCCGGCTGGCCACCCCCCTTCCTCTCTCTTTTCTCCCTTTGCATCTCTCTTCTATTTGAATATATGCAAGTCTTGGATAGCTTTTTGCAAACAACTTTTGAACCAATTTTGATGAAACCTTAAAAAATTGATCCACCTTAACCTATTTTTAAAATGTTAATTCCTTAATTTATCAAAAGTTTAATTTATAGGGCAAATTTGACACACGGATCATAGTTTAGGGAACAAAATGGTTATTAAACCATAAATGTATATACAATGCAGAGTGAGTTCTACACATGATATCTCATTATAATTTATACCTCATTTGAAGCGCCCTATAAATGCATTTATCAACAGAATCCTATAACGTATTAAAAGGAAGAAAATGGCCATGAAAAAATGTCAAAGACAAAGGGGCAGGTGTCTCTTGTGAGATACATTTGAAACCAAAGGTGTCAGGTGAAATAACTGCACTAGACCACACCTATTCGAAAACCCAAGAAAACCCAAGAAGAAGAAGAAGAAAACAAAGGAACTTCAAAAATGGAAGCCTCATCATCATCATTAACTGATCAGCCTGAGGAGGAGGAGGAGCAGCAGCAACAGAGAGAAGGAGAAAGCAGTTTGTACAGCCCCTGCCATTTCTTTGGTCAAGTCATCAAGGCCTGCCTTAAGTGTCTGGGAGTAGTACATGATAAAGACTCTGCAGCCTCTACTCATCATCAGCAACATTTAAAGGCTGATGTTCATCAACACCCTCCTGCTCAATCTCATCCACACACCCAAACAGAAAGAGAAATGAAATTCACTGTAACATCTCTCTCTCTCTCTCTCTCTCACACACACACACACACACACTGAAACACAGGATTAATTTACCCTTTTATAACATATCTATATATATATAATATTATGCAGGAAGATCAGTTTGTAGTTATGGCTGCTACAAGGTCAGAAAGAGGAAGAAGAGCGTTGAGAGGAAGGCCAAAGACAAAACCACCTATAAGCTCTGGTAGAGGTGGTCAGATTAACTACTCTTCATCCTAATTAACTACTTACCATATTACTAATCATCATGCATGCTTGTATATTTGAACTTACAAGTTTTTGAAGTTAATTATTGTCACTTTTGTCTCCTGTTGGCTGCTCTCTCTCCTTCTCTCTCTCTAACCAAGTAGAACTACAAATATGGATTTACTTTAATTACCCAACTAATTAATGGAAGTCCATTTTGGAAAAGGATATCGATCCTTATCTTTCCACTTCACTTATGACTTATGATCATCAATGAGCTCCCTTTTTTCTTTCTCAGCAGTGTTGCAGTGGATTTTGATTAATTATAGTGAGTGTGCAATCAGAAATTAATAAATTTTAGTAGCCATTTGATTGTTTCTCTAAAGATGAAAGAGTACCTTCCTCTTCTTTTTATTGTATCTATCTTAATACTGATCTCAGGCCTATTTTCATTAGTAAATCCAAATATTTGTAGTTTGGTTTTCGTATAATGTCATCTGTAACAGATATATATTTCCACAGGCTAGATTTAGAACTCAAATATTATCATAATTTTAGCAAATATACAAGTCAAATTCAAATTTTGGTCCATGCAATTTGGACTGCTTTGGACATTAAAATTCTCATCAATTTTACAACACCAATTGTACATAGGGGCATTGGGGTTCTGTCCGAAGGCAACTCTAATTTTTTTACTTAAATTTGAAGTAATTTCGTAAAAGGATAAAGTTCTAATTATTTTTTTCATTAGTAAATCCAAATATTTGTAGTTTGGTTTTTGTATAATGTCATCTGTAACAGATATATATTTCCACTTCTCATCAATCTTACAACACCAATTGTGCATAGGGCATTGGGGTTCTGTCCGAAGGCAACTCTAATTTTTCTACTTAAATTTGAAGTAATTTCGTAAAAGGATAAAGTTCTAATTATTTTTTTTATTTTTTTATTTAAAAGGGCGGTGGGATGACTGTTTGGTATATGATATAATTGCTGCCATCATTTATGCAAGTATTATTACTCCTTCTTACATGGAAGCATAAAATGTGGAAAAGTTAGTTGGGCATACAGTAATGTTAGCAACTCATTGTTATACAAATATGAACAGTGAGAATGGCCACAAAACAAAACCAAAATTCACACAAAAAACAAAACATGAACATTGATGATGCACAAAAATTACTAGAAAATACTGGATTTAATTTTTAAAGTTATCAGACCACCAATATGTGGTGGTCGTGAGGGCATCGAAGTAATAGAAATTAAGATTCCAAGAAGAAACAAAGTAATAGAAATCAACAAATGGTGTTTTAAGTGTTTAGTGGATAAAGGGGTCGGTGGGGAGGTGAAAAGTGAGGCAATTTGTCTTGTTTTTACTTGTTATGAAGCTCTCCGTCGTTGTGTTGGAACCCAGAATCTCACAATGTTACTTTATTGAAGCATGTGGACGCCATTAGTTGCTGTCTGCCAATCTGACCCCAATTCAATGCCATCTGCCACCTCTACACCTAAAACCTCTCTCTCTCTCTCTCAACACTCACCAAACATTTACTTTACTACTTTAGTAAAGTTTCTCATACCAGATATCCTCAGGGAACCTTATTAAGGCTCTGGTGGTTTTTCACTGCTTTGAAGTTTAGCTAGCATTAGTTTGGCAGCTTCTTTCATGTTTTTTCTTTTTGTTTTTGTTCTTTTTTTTTTCTTTTTTTTTTCAAGCTAACATAAAAAATAAAATAAAAACTTTGGTTCCCCAAAAGAAAAATGATAGTACCAACAACCCTCTGAATCCATCCCTACTATCTACACAGCCTCAATCTATCCCTACTACAATACAAATGTGTTCAGGCTCAGTAAGCATCCTATAAGGACCTAATTTAAAATATATATATATTAAGATGCAAGACTAAGCTTGCTGCCTTTATTGATGGAAAGGAGTAAATAGGTGACAAAACTAGAGCAACAAAGTCTAGGAAGAGAAGCAAATAAATCAAACATTAAATGTAAGTTTCAATCCCTTGGCGTCCAAGAGTAAGAGCTCACAATCCACCACAAGATTGGCAAAGCTCTCTCTAGCATTCCAACAAAGGATCTTCATGAAGAAGCCTTCTTGGCTACAGTTATAGCCCTTGTTTCATAGGGCTGCAATTGAATGGCCAACAATATCTCTTTTTCTTCGAAGATTTCGACACCACCGAAGTAATCATCCGCTGCCACATCTGTGTAAGGAATTTAGAGGGAACTCACCGGGAGCGGGTGGCAACCATATGAAACATATTATTCTCTAATACACATTAAACACAAACAAATTAAAGACACAGCCATTCATTTATTTCTTTCACTAGCTTTCTCCCATTTTAGAAATGGTGCTACTATAGCTTTTAATAGTATCCAAGAGAACAACGAACATGAGTCAGGACTGCCTAACTTCTCCTTTCTACCATGTGTCTTCTTCTTTTTTCAATTGTTCTCTTATAGTTAATGTTCACAATTAATTTTTTCATTTAGAGTTCTTTGTTATGCCAATATCAGCAAATTTCTAACGCAATGCTAACAAACAGTTAAATTTGCAATCACTTTAAAACCTCACGGGGTTCAGTGCAAATTTCGGATGTATATGGTCTAGACTGAAAACACATTGAACCTCAAGGGATGTTACACAAACATCCCTTTATTTGCCGGTTGCCCTAAAGCATTAAATTTAATATTTTTTCTTCCTAACTCTATTGGTGATGCTCTGCTCAGTTATCCTCCCTTGCTTTTCAATGCCTTCCAAATTCAGTAGCTGTTTTTAATAGAAGACGCCACCCCTTCGCCTCCTTCCATTTTCTGATGAAAATAATCTCAAACACTGTTCCTTATTCCATAAAAGCCAAGCAAAACTGCCTTTTCTGACGGAGAGTCATCTCAAACACCTTTCCTTATTCCAAAAAAGCCAAGCACAGCACCTAGGCATTCATATAACCAAAATATTTTGGTCCTTGAATTATGATTCTTAGAGTATTCTTGGTCATTATTACCATTAGTAGTCATTCTCCTCAACCACACCATCTTCTCCTAAAACTCTTTATCTCAACAATATTATTATTGCACAGTGTTAGTCCAGCTAAACATTCAAGGAGGATACTTTAGCTTGCATGCCCACCCTCAAGAATCAAACCCACACACATTGTGCTTGACAGCCCAAGACTTATGATTATACACAAAAATGGTAACATGTACATGCGTTTATCAACTGAATCACATTTTTAAATCCAAGCATGCTCAATCCAACAAGATGACTAAAACTATTTATAGCTACATATGCACCTATATTTTCAATATAGTATTTATTTCTAGCATGCATATTAGTTACGCTTCATAAGAGCATGCCTAGAATACCAACCTTAAATTTACTCTTAGGGCTCGTTTGGATTCTTGAATTTGGATTTGGATTTCAAATTTATGCATTTGAAATTCATGAAATTCTATTGTTTGGATGCAAAATTTAAAGACGAGAATTTTACAAAGTATTTCAATTTTTTTTTTGTTGACAATTTAAAAATTGAAATATATGATTAAAAATAAAAAAAGTTGTCGAAGGGTGGCTGAAAAAGTCGCCTAAAAGTGGTCAGTGGATGGTCGGAAAAGTCGCCGGAAAGTTGCCGGAGGTGGCCGGAAAAGTAGCCAGAAAGTCGCCTCCAGTGGCTGAAAAAGTCATCGAAAAGTCGCCGGTGGTGGCTAGAAAAATCGCTAGAAAGTCGTCGGAGGGTGGCCGGCGGTGGTCGCTAGCAATTGTGGCCAGAGGTGAAGGGTAGAGAGAGAGAGGATGGGATGGTGGGATTTCAAATACCTAATTAGAGAATATATTTGAAATTTATGGATTTAGCCTTCTCAAATCCATCTTGGATTTGGGCCAAATCCAAATACCCTCCTTTAAATTATACCAAATAGGTGGATTTAGATTTGGAGAGCTCAAATCCAAATCCAAATCCAAATCACCCCCTATCCAAACGGGCCCTTAATGATTCAGACAAGATTGATACTCAGACTAAAAGCCTTGCCTTCTAATACCAGGTTGGTATCAAGCCACAGCCAACTATTGCCCAAAATTAATCAGCAATCAAGCACAAATAAAATTAGATTACAACATTAGAAACTTTGACTTCAAAAACTTTAATCAAGCTGAAACTAATTAGGGGGAAAAATTCAGCGAGCAGAAAATGTTATATGATCAATAGAAAGCATCACCAAGGTGTTCTCATACAAATCTACAAGCAACCAGTTACACTTGCAAGTAGTAAAAGATAGGAAGAAGGCAAATTAACGGAAGTTTATCTTGAAGGCAACACTTTGAAATGGAAACTCCCACCACAAGTCCACAATTCTAACTTAAAATTATTAAGTTGAAACATGAAAATATAAAAAAGTTATGTACATTGACAAAAATTTGATGTTGCTCACCGCGAAGCTCTTGTATGTGTTGTGATCTACTCTACCGCTTAGTTCGACTGGTAAAATAGTTGAGTGCCAACCTAGAAAGCCGGGTGAGAGTGAAAAACATTTGCCACATAGCACGACCCTTCACAACGCCCTCCCGTATGCTTCTTGCCGTTCTAGCCAAAACTGGCCCTGGAACCTCAGTTTTCGGACTCTCTATCTCCTGCACCGATGCTAAGCAAGTAAAGATGAATTTTACATTCATTGCTCCAAAACCCAATGAAAACTCAGGGTGAAACAACAAAAACACCATAGAAAACATGGATAACCTGATGGAGCCATGTTTGTTAAGCGGCGCAACCGCTCCTCCGCCACGCGAACAGCTCGAGTGGAACTTCTAACCCCTTGTGTAATTTCCTGGCTGCACAACAAACCAAAGGAGTCAGAGCAGAGAATGAGTTACTTAAAGACAGGTTTCATTTATCATAACACCACAAATATATAAGAGCCTTGAAATTAGTGATGCCAACCCAAGATCACTGAGCTCCATGGTGAGGTCACTGATCTCCATCCCGGATAACCGAACAGCAGCCATTGTATCAGGAAGCTCTTCCCTCATAACGTCCATCAGCTTTTCAAGCGATTCAGCTGATCTCTTGAAAGCCTTTAGAATACCACATTGGTATTTCACCAAAATGAGTGCACAAGAAAACACAGACAATTGCCAATGATAATTACGATCACGAGTGTTCAAAGATTACAAACCAAAAGCGTGGGAATTGCAGAGCAGAAGAGCCAAGTCGCAGAAACTGCTGCCTATTAAAAAAACCCAGAAACCAAAAACAAAAACAAAAACAAAACTTGATTCAGTTAAAGACACCCACCACAGATTACTGTAATTCTTGACAAATGCTAGCAGAGATTGACAAAACCCACTTCACAGAATCTACTTTACATACATATAAAGCTTAATTTGAAACAGAATCACACTTCCAAAAGCATAAATGTGATTTTGAAAAAAAACCCATGAGGGCAGAGAGACAGAGAGACAGAGAGAGAGAGTTACGGCGCAAGCAACGACATTGAGCAAGACGATGTGGCGGTGGGTGAGGTTCCAGTGAGAGAACTGAACGAGAGAAGGCGAAGGTGATGGAGATCCCACGCTTTCTGTGTAATGCGATGAAACGGACGGCCCAGATTCTGCGTTAGCATACTCAGAGTGTAAGGACACCGAGTTGACCCGTCGAGTCGGCAACCTGAGAGTGTATGGCCGACGGCGGGGCTTTGTATTGCCCGCGAAGCTGTAATTGGAAGTTTGGTTGATTGAAGGGTTCGACGGCCGCAATTTGAGACCAAACAACATTGCTTCGCTCGCTCGCTCGATCTCTCTCTCGGTCTCTCCGGAGGGCCCTATCAGAGTCTCGCAGTCTCCAACTGCAGGCCGCAGCAAATTTTATAGTTTCTGTGTAATTTCAACCAGGGGCAAGGGTTTTTTTGTCATTGCGTACTGTAAGATTTTATATGCACATCCCTGGTCGATCCCTGTTTTTTACTCAAAATCATATTTGATATTCGTGATTTTAGTTAATAGTTATGTTTTATATTATTTACAATTTTAGTATAATTTTAAGGGTCTTTTTTTATAAGTCCAGAACAAAAGTATTGTTTAAAAAACTTAAATGCGGAAGCTTAATTTCTAACTAGCCCACATCTTAAAAACCAAGCACTACAATAACGGTGTTACTGTAGCAACCTTATTGTAGCGCGCTACAGTATTTTTTTTTGACAATTATTAGGTCTTCTACTATGATAAAGTCATTTCTTGATAGCCAAATGTCATTTTGGATGTGTGAATGGTATTTTTTAGGTATCAATTTCACTATAGTACTAATACTCATATTGGATATCATAATTTTAAATCTAATTAAATTATGTCTAATATTAATTAAGTATTGAAAAAAGTTATACCATTGATTATATTTTAAGAAGATCTTTAATTTAAGATAAATATTGAACATATTTGAATATTTCATTTGTTT
>QANT01009211.1:0-20712 GCA_003254885.1 Purshia tridentata | reverse complement strand
TAGAGTTGAAGTGAGAATATGCTACTACGTGGCTGTGTGTTACTGACAACCATATATGTACTTATATATTGTTACTACAATTATGACCCACTTACATATATTGTTATTGACAAATAGTGACTACCATAGTCGCACTTACATATTGTTACTAACAAACAGTAACAATTATAGCCCACTTATATATTGTTACTGCTTGTTAGTAACAATTATAACCGTACTTACATATTGTTACTGACAAACAGTAACAATTATAACCCTACTTATATATTGATACTGACATGCAATAACAACCATAACCCTACTTACATATTGTTACTGACAAAGAGTAACAATCATTGTCCACTTGTATATTGTCATTACTTGTCAGTGACAATCATAGTCGCACTTATATATTGAACATGACAAATAGTAACTACCATAAACCTACTTACATATTGTTACTAACAAATATTGTTAGTAACAAATATTGTTAATAACAAATATTGTTAATGCAATAAACCCACTTACATATTGTTACTAACAAATATTGTTAATGACAATTGCAGTTTGTTAGTAACAATCATAACCCCACATACATTTTTCCATTTTAAATAAAGAATTGATAGCAAACCTTAAAACCTTGATTAATAAATTTAAGAACAAAGACATTCAAATATTAAATAAAAAAGGAAAAAAAAAAAAAGAGACTGGCAGGGTAAATTTAATATTGAAGTACTTATAGACTACTCCTTTTCAACCGTTTTAATTAATTACCACTTGAGCCAAGGTCTAGACTTAATGATACTTCAATTAGTGATGCATATATGGGCAAGACTGCGCATACATTTATATGGTTCTTGTATCAGTATAGTAGTACTGCCCCTATATTATGTGTGGTCAGACCAAGCCAAAAGATACATGCCATAGTTAGCAAGAAAACACAGTAACACAGGTGCCCAAGATACAAGCATTACCGAAATACTGAGCAACATTAGCAACCTACTTACAAACAGAGCAATGATGACATCGTGGTGGCTTGCCATTTTGGCATCGACTACAAAAGCCTACTTCTGAAGTTTGTGTGGAAGTGAAAGCCTAAGGTGCTATATTTTCTAACAAAGAGAGAACTACCAATCTCCAAAATTTCCTCCTCTATTAAAGGTTTCCAATTTTCCAGAACAGAACCAGGGTCTTTAAATACTACCATAAAATAGCTCCACAATAACATTATAAGCTGCAAGATAAATGCAGGCTGTTAAAAAATGGCCAGAATCAAGAGTTAGTTCTCTTCCAAATGAATCTTATTCCATCCTAGTTACAAATTAAATATACCCACAAATACAATAGAAATGCAATTAAATGAAGAACCAGACATACCTAAGAAGCACCAAAATTCATATAAGATTTACATAAACGCTAGTTTACCCAAGAAACACAATAAACTAAACAATATATTCCTAAACAAAAGTAACGTACTAGATAGCATAAGTTCGTAAAATATATCACCACAATTCACGAAAATGCAAACTAAAAAAATGGGCAAACCCAATAATCATAAACCCAAAATAAATAAATAAACAAAGCTAAACCAAGATAAATTAACTTAACATTCACCAAAACTTGAAAATAAACAACACCATCGGTGCAAAGCCAGAAATTGGAACATGTCAATTAGCCCAACCTCGTACCTTTCCAGCATAAATCGTACTGGGATGAGTTGATCGGAAATCTAACCCAGTGAAGAATTGCCAAAGTAGAGGGGCAGAGCGCCCTCCCAATTCGAAGTTTTTTCCTGGAAGTTTCAAGGCTAACTTCAGTGGTTGGTGCTGACCGTATTGGTAGGTTTCATAAGTAGAGCAGCAAAAAACATCATTAAGAGATCCCAACCAACCCAAATTATGCCCAACAATGCATAGTCATAATTATCAGAAACCTCACGATGCCCAGACCTCTGAAACCTAAGACTGCTTTTCCCTTTTCCTTATGATAGCCATAGATTAGGCAGTTCGCTTTGCTGGTTCGGAGTAAGAGATGGGAAAACAGCGAATAAAGAGGGATAAAATGAGGTGAAGGGCACAATAGCCATTTTGATAAATAATTAAACTGACAAGGAATAGAAGTGGATCGGGTAGAATACAAACAGGGCCGGAAATACATAACTTGGATCTGTTAGAAAACCCAATAAAAAAGTGAACTTTAAAAGAAATAAAAAGCTTAAAATGGAGTTTTTGGTAATTATCTGTTTTTATTAATTTTAACTTTGAATATTGCCTATCGATTCAAGAGAAATTATAAAAAAAGAAAAAATAGTCTTCAGCTCTTTATTTATATTTATTTTCATTATTCCAACTAAGCTCTTCTTTTTCTCTCTCTTTTTTCCTTTTACATTTAGTCAAGTTAGTTATTCTTAATTGTCTTTTCCAAATTAGTTCATAGCCATATACTGTGTGCAAGCTTATCGATCCACACCCTTCTTTTTGAAAATCATCAAAGTTTTAGTTAAATGAAAAATCATAAACGAGAAGAGGAGCTAGATAGATCCGTTAAAAATATCAGCTAAATTCTAAACCATAAACCTTAAATCCTAAATATCTAAGTGCAATTATATCTTTATTACAGACTATAAGCGGTAACTTACTTTTTGTTATGCGAACGTCTAGACTTAGAGTTCCATTATTGGAAAATTTTGAAATTTTTTGATTTCGCCAAATGATTTGTGACAATATACAATCATAATTATTTATAAATTGGATCCAACAGTCGATTGGATCCTGATTAATTGAGAACTAAATTCAGATCTTGTAGGATCCCCTCCCCTCGCTGCGTCTTAACCCATTTGCAGAAGAATGGGTCTGGATTAGGCAGGCCCAGACTTGATTACGGTTTAGTTTTTTATTTTCTTTTGGGCTTCGGTCTTAATTTTAATTAGTCCCAGTTATTCAACAAAGTCATCCTTTTAACAAATTATAATTTTAAAATCTAGAAAACATTCATTATTATGGATAAGTATTGAAAATTTTGTTCATTCAGCTTTTGGCTGATCATGCACCTTAATTAGTTTAATAATATTTCTCTTTGATATTTAGTTCATATTATGTCCCATCGTGTGTGCGTAGGATCTTGCTGGAAATATTGCTCTGGTCTTTTGGCAAAGATGATTTTCAAAGTTTCGCCTATATTTAGAGAAGGTAATGTTGCAGCACATAAGATGGTAGATTTCTCTACTTGAGATTGTAACCTTGGCTTTCTTAAGTGTTCCCCACTTCATTCAGAGATAATAGGGTGTTCACTACAACAAAAAATCCACAGATGCCAACTGAATGAACTGTCAAAACACAAAATCATCAAGGAAACCTATACATAGATAGGCATGAACTACATGTATACTTTTAAGTTAACAAAAAATAAACAAAACTAGATCAAAAGAAAATATAAGAGTTATGAATAGCCTTCTAACCCACAATATAAGCAAATGCCAAAATTCTGTTTGTTGAGAGATATCCCACATTGAAAATATGAGGACCTTGCTAGTGGTTTATAAGGGTTTGGGCTGCAACGTCGATGAGCTCGGCTGTCATATGGTATGAATCCGTATCATCCAAAAGAGTCCAAAAAGATCAGAAGGAATATAGTGAAAAAGAGGATCTAATATTGGTCAGTATGGTTCTGTTGGGAAAAGGAACAATCATATATTGTTGGTGGGTACAATCTCGAGATACAGGAGGAGGGTTCAATATGTTTTCAAGAAGTGTGGCCACTGTTTCTGGATGTGAGAAATGTGAATGCAGCATCCCATTCTTGTTTAGTAGATTGAGGCACCTTTTTGTTACCAATAAAGGGTGTCCAGGACCCTTGAGAAGAGTCTGTAAGAACCCAAGAAACCATCTCTGGCACATTGGAAAAATCAAAGTTCAAAGTAGAACTCTTTGGCTTTGTGCTAGACTTCTTTTGTTTGTGGATTCCAGAACCCTCCACAGACTGACAGAAAGAATGCAGAGGAAAAACTAGAATTAATAAAAATGAAAGGGAATAATTTCAACCAATCAATAAGCTTTCAATTCTGACTCACTGGTTTGTCAGCACTAGCATTTTCTGTCGTTTTTTTCCTTTTAATCATCGTCCCTGTTTCCAGAAAGTAAAGAACTTCTTTCTTTGAACGAAACCGACGGCCTGTGACTGGGTCAAAGTAATACTGCACAAGACAGATGATTCAAACCTTGTTCAGACTTTGGTTGTTGTGTAAAGCAATCTTTGATGTTTTTCTGTAGCATTTTATTTATCTAAATGGAAATATTTGCAAATAATGGATCCGTCAAAAATTGAAGATCACCTAGAAATAACAAATACAGGCATCTTATGCCTCCATAGGAAAAGCAAGCACAATTTCACCGTAAAGTCCTCTGTTGAGGTTTTTTTCCATTTCCTATCAATGACTAAAATGTCAACAAAGATCTTGGGAAACAATCAATGTTTTAATGTCAACTCAATAATTACTAAGACATGATCCTAAGCATACGCAAAAGATCCATTATCAGTAGATGAAAGCATTCAATAGGCACACATCATTTTATTAATTTTGTTCACCTGTTGGACTACCAAACACAGCCACTGAGACTGATTGAACCAATATCTTTGATCTTTTAACATTGAACATCAACAATCTGAAAGCTTAGATGTGCCACAAGTGCTAAACAATAGGTTGAACCAATAGGTCTAATTATTGGTACCCCTAAACAAAGTAATTACAGAGAACTGGGTTGAATTCCTATAGGTTTTTGTCTGGAAATCACACCTCCTATTGAAACAAAATGTAAGAGAAGCATTCTTTGTAGTGAAAACATCATGCAATGAAATCCAATATAGGATGATACAAATGCGTATAAATTTTGATGACTTTTAAATGCACTTAAGAGAATGACACAACAGAAAATGGATGCCAGAAATTTTTCCTCACCAATTTAATATTCAATTACAGGTAAAAGCTACATGAATCTACCTTCAAACCGATTTCAAGAACAGACACTCAAAGTATAAGACTTGCAGCGCAAAATAGAATGAACTCTTCAAATTTTAAGCCCTTAACAATATGCTGCAAGCTTGCCATCTCTAACACAAAACTAAATCAAGATTAATGGTGAAAGGCAAGGAATGATAATGAGGCTGATAGCTGATACCAATTTGTCTCTTCAACTCCTCCACGCTGCCTGCCTCAACACCCCTTGCGTCAGTACAAGCATCAACGCATTGACTAATTTCTCTCCAGCCATATACAGGCTTATTAATTTTCTTTAAGGAGCAAGAAACCCAACTTGATATTGCATAAGTTTAAAGAAAAATAACAATTTAAAATGCTTTCTGCGGCGGCTTGTGCCTCATATTTCACTTAATACATATAAACCAACACTCCAAACTCTCAATTTTTTGCCTCACAAATTATGCAAAAGGAACTTAAAAATTCATAATATGTCGGTGAAATTTTCATGAGACAAATATAAATAATACAAAATTTCGTTTTTTATTTTTTTGGTTTAAATAAAGAAGATTTCATACTTCCATTTATGAAGTGATAGCAAAACTAATTATAACCCATAAAACAACGAAACTTACCCTATCTGTACTTCCAGCTGTTGCACCAGAGCTCCGCACTTTATCCTCCACCAGCCAACCCGGTGGCAACCAATCCAGTGGCTCCGGCCCTTTTCTCTTTACCCGCCCGGCCCCGCTATCCGGAATCTCAGGACCCGGTCCCGGAGTCACCGGCGCCGAACCGTTCGATTGCGTAGGTGTTGTTTGGGCCTGTTGAGCTTCCATTGAGCTTCGGGCATTGGAGGTCGTGGTGGGGTCGATGAAGGAACCCGATTGGAGGAGGGGATCGTCGGGTATATTCTCGTCGAAGGCTCCGTTTGGGTGACGATGGGGCGAGTTCGGATTCAGATCTTGACCCGAAACTTCGGGGGCTGACATGAGTTCCTGTATCCTGTGTGCGGAGTAGGACGGGTTTGACTCTGATCATTTGGAGGTGATATAAGATTGGAGAAGACAGTAAAAATTGGTCGGATCATTTGGACCCGGTCCCATGGGCTAAATTGAATCATACATATTGTTGGGCCGGATGTATCCACAAAATGCCGAAAGTCTAGATTCGATCTATGGCTCTGATTGTGTTTGGCTGACTACATACTGGGTTAATTTGGTTTTCCTTTATTCTTAAAAGAAAAAAAGATAAAAGATAAAATTATTCAACTTTTTTTTAAGGCTTAGGGTTGAATTTGATAGTATAAATGATTAAATTCATATTTAGAGGATGACTTCTAAGTTGAAGAAAGAATATTGATTATAAGTAATAAAATTCTGATTTGCTTTGATTAGATAGAAGTAATAAAATTCTGATTTGCTTGCACATATGGCTATAGCTTCCATAAAGACAAAGTGGCAAAAGCATGTATACTCTTGAGAAATATAAACAGACAAAAGTATTCTGTATTATGACAGATGTATTTTTGAACCTATATTCAGCCAAAACAACCTTGAGCAATACAGAGAGGCAAATTACAATATGTATTAGTGACAAATATCTCCATTTTGGAATTAAAACTGATCAGAGAGATAATGCACCTTAGCAACCACTAAGCAACAATCCCAGAAAATTCAACAAAATGGGTTCTTTCTATGAAATCAACTTTCTAAGACTTGTAGACTTGTAGTCAAACCCATGCCCAAATTTAAAGAGCACGACAAAAGAAATTTCATTACAAAAATTGCAAATGATTTTGTACAGATGATCTACGTAAACCGATAAACAACATGAGAATTTTGAGATTGAGAATCCTTCTGTGTGAGGAAAAGTTTTGGATTATGAAGTTGCACCGTTCTGAGACTGCTTGTACCTCACCGGACCTGTACAGAGAGAGAGAGATTGAACCTTTTAACAGCGATGAGCTTCGCGGAGGAGGTATGGTGTGAGTAGAGAAAAAGGGCTTCTTCTTTTTTTGAGGCTTGTTCGGTTTAATCGTATAAACACTATAAATTGAGGCTTGTCCAGTTTAGTCCTCCAGTCAGGAGTGTTATCTGGGACGCCAAACGAAACATATGGACAGTTTTAGAAACTGGAATTTTCATGCGTACACACTGATAAACAATAGCAATACTTATTTCCTGACCTCTTGTCCTTCATTGACTATCATAGCTTTAGGTTCATAACTTCACCAGTGTATTATCTTTGGCTTTAGAAATTATATTATACAAAGAAACTGATGGTTTTAAATCTGACACCATCATCTCTTTAACAAGAACTTCAGCCTCCTTCCACTTCCCATCATTACAAAGAACTCCAATGGTGGAACTGTAGCTAGCCACATTTGGAACCATTCCATTGTTTCTCATTTCTTTGAGCAACCTTAGTGCCCTGTAAGAGCTACCCTCATTGCAGTAGCCATGAATCAATATATTAAATATGACATCATTTGGCTCCAAATGCATGTCACTCATTAAATTGAACAGCTTCGATGCTTCCTTCATATCACCTTTCGCGCATAACCCATGTATTAAAACACCATAAGTGTAAACATCAGGCACCAAACCAGCCTTCTCCATGGAAGAGAACATCTGAAACGCTCTTTCCATGTCATTGGATCGAACCAAGGCATCAATCAAAATTGTGTATGTCACTTTAGAAGGAGAAATGCCTCGATCGATCATCTCTCTCACCAAATCTGCAACTCCTGCTGAATTTTGAACTCTAGCAAAACCTTGAATTAGAACATTATAAGTCACCAAAGATGGGGATTGTCCACTTGACTTCAACTGATCAAATAAACTCAAAGCCTTGTCCAACTTCCCAAGATTACAAAACCCATCAATTAGTGTGTTAAAGGTAACTCTATTTGGACATATACCGTCCCTCTTCATCTGATTCACAAACCTCTCAGCTTCCCAAACCCTCATTTCCCGACACAACCCACCAATTAGGATGTTGTATGTTACAACATTGCAGGCCACTCCTCTTTCACGCATTTCATCGAACAGGTCCAGAGCTCTAGTCATTTTCCCATCATTGCAACATCCATCAATCAAACAAGTATAAGTACGTATGTTAGGAACAACCCCATTAAGCTTCATCTTCTCATAGAGCTCAAACCCATCTTTTTTATTGCCTTTCTTGAAGAACCCATGAATCAACACAGTATACGTATACTGGTTAGCAACCAATCCAAGCTCCCCCATTCTACAAAACAGCTTCTGACCCCTTTCTATATCACCATTCTTGCAACACCCATCAATCAAAGTAGTGTATATAACAACATTTGGAGACCAACCCATTTCCTCCATTTGAACCAAAAGCTCAAAACCTTTATTCAACTCACCACCCTCACAGCAACTTTTTATCATCATCCCAAAACTATACACATCCAAATCAGCCCTACCCTTAAACTCATTGAAAACCCACCACGCTTTTACAAAATCTTTTGACTTAACAAGAAAACCCAATAGATTATTAAAGGTGTTTGATCTGGGGACGAGGCCTTGATCAACCATCTGTTTCAAATAGTAAAGGGCTTGTTCTGGCAATTGAGATTGGACATGGCCATTGATGATTGCTTCATACAGATGACCATATGTGGGGGTCGAACTCAAATGGGGTTGAGTTAAATGGTGAAGAAGAGACGAGGGAGTGAAGAATGAGGAAGATAATCGACCAGAGAGTAGTTGTAGAATGAGAGACTGGGCGTGGATTTGCATATTGGAGGAGAGGAGGTGGTGTAGAATAAAGGATATGGATTGGTGGGTGTGTTGGAAGCCTTGGAGTGTGGAGGAGTTGAAAATTGAGAAGGCTTTTAGTGGCGGGCTTTTCACCATTTTTTGTACTAGGAGAAGAGATTCGTTCGTCACAGACATTTTTTTGCGCGTTGTTCCTTTGCTCGTCTTCCCGAAGTAGGCTAGATGACGAGCACTTCGTTACGTTCGTTAGATTCGTTACTTCGTTTCGTTCGTTAGAGACGTTTGTTGGTCTCTTACAATTGTTGGGCCCCTGTTGTATTGTGCGTGTGCTGTGTTTTTCTTTTGGGTTTTCTTAGGCTTTTGTAACTTCTGAAGATTCAATGGAATTAAAAAGTGCGGATCGTAAATGTGAATTGGGTTGTGTACTACTTTGCATCAATTTTTTATGATCTATGCTTGGGATCACATTTAAAGAGCAAAAAGCCACTTTAAAGTTTCAACCAACTCCTTTTTTTTTATATAGATGAAATTAGGGAGAAAAAATGCCACTAAAGTTACAATTAGTTGGTATATACTTTTTGACTTTTTTATTTATTTATCTTGTAATTTATAGTTTGATCAAGAAAAAACAAAATTAATTAAGAATTGGGTAAATATGGTTTTTTATTATGAGATTTGACTAACATTTCGTACAATTTAAAATTACTAGTATGTTTATAACAATAGAAAATTTAACTTATCATTTGAAGAATAAATTTTGTCATTTGAATGGCATAAGATCGATTTTCCTACCAGAGGTATTAGAAAAGTTTGGGTCCTATATGGTGTCTACAATTGGATTAAATATATTAAATGATTAAGTTCAATATGTAATGAAAGCTCTGTTCATTTTTATAATTAACAAATCAATATCCAAGAGCTTAGCTTTCGATTCTTTTTTTTCTCACTCTCTTTCTCTCTATTAAATATACAAATTTATGCTTTATGACTTAATATTATCATATGAAAGATGTTTTATAAATTGAATAAAGAAGATGAATTATTCATAATGTGAGAAATTGAGGGAATACGTTTTAGATATTAGTTATTTCGGACTAATCTATATTATTCATTATAGTTATAATATGTATGTCTATCTTTTTGTTTCAATCCATATTTAACCTAATTATTTGATATATTCAATTAAATTATGGATACCAAACTGAGCAGTATATACATGTATTTGTATTAGTACAGAAAGATCTTAGAGCATCTCCAAAAGACTCTTCAAATGAAGAATTCTTCATTTTTTGAAGAGAGATAAGAGTATTTTGGGCTCCAAGAGACCCTTCAAAATGAATATTGAATTGACATTTCCATTTCTCTCTCTTCAAATCTAGGACCCTCTCTCCTCTCTTCAAATATTAATTGGTTTATAATTCTCATACAATTTTCATTATCTTTCCTTTAATAATAAATTTTCAATTGAATAAATTAAACTTTAAAAATAAATAGTGCATAGAACAAATATAAAAACTAGTGAATAAAAAAAACAAATAATTAGTGCATAGAATAGATACAAAAATTTAAAATTAGAAGAGTCTTTTGGAGAGTAAAAAATTCAAGTAGCATATATCACTCTTCAAATTGCCACATAGGTCATCAAATGTGAATTTGAAGAGTGATTTTGCTAGAGTCTTTTAGAGATGCTTTTAGCCATTTTATTTATGACACAATAACTAAAATTTAGAGTGATTTTGCTAGAGCCTTTTGGAGATGCTCTTAGACTTTTGAGTTTCCCGACAGGTCGAGATCTCATCAGTGGGAAAAGGCATTCTTACTAGAACTTTCCTTGATGTCCTTATTTCAACAGGTCCTAACTTCTTTCTCGATGCACCTACTTTCCACTATTATGAAGCCAAAACGACTCTGAAACAAACTAAAAGGCTTTTCTTTTTCTTTGTCTCTCTTTCTCCAACCACCAACCCTTACCATCCAGCCATCCTCGATGACTCCACATCCACCGGCGACCTCCTCATCCACCACCATTGCTCCATCTTCTTTCTCTTTCTGCCCTACCCTATTTTCAAATTTGGGCTTTTCCTCTTAATATGTGCTTTGGCAATAAGCTCAGACCCTCATCACTCTTGGCAACTTTCTCTTCAGTTTGATGGAGTTGTAAACACAAAAGAAAAAATGGTGAGTCAACTCAGAAAAAGTCCAGTCAAAGAGTCAACCCAGAACTGGGTGGGGGTGGGGGGGGGTTGCAACTGATAAGATTCACTGTTATGCCATGTCATCAATCCTCACGTGCCAGCAACCAAGTCATCAAGTTAACCATTCCAGCTAATGATTCGTTTCTAAAAAAACCAGTTACTACAGCTGTTGGTTAGTAAGAATTAGTTAGGGAGTTATAGAGTTAGTTCCTTGGCTGATTGTATAGCTTATATAGCTAATCGTGTAAAGCTTTTCTGATCATTCAATACAATACCCAGATTTCTTCTTTTCATTTTTCTCTCTATCTTTCTTGTTTTTCCTACTCTCCAAACACTCTGTTCATGCTTCAGATATAGAAATTGTCATGGGGGAGAGTGGGGCTATGAAGGGCTGGGAAAGGGAGGAAAATGCCGGGCTGGGTGTGGATTGGAATGATGAGCTGGAATTCGATAAAAGAATGAGTTAGATACAAGTTAGGGTATCCAATTATAACGAATAAAAACAAACATAGAAATTTCACAAACACACTCAATCCAATTGTTGTTGAACATACAAGAAAAGATCATAATCTATTAATATGGTTTTTGATCAAAGAATTATTGTCATATGTTGTCGGCTCATCGTTTTTCTGACTAAAAAGATAAAAGTTAGTTAAAAATAATGAGTCAACATGTTATAGGCTCATATATTGTCATATGTTGTCAGCTTATCGTTTTTCAAAATTTCATATTTTCAAAAAATGAGTTAACATGATGAGTTGGAATTCGACAAGATAGAGTCAGTTAAACATTATGGTATTTAGTTATAACGAATCAAAAAAAGAAAGAATGTCATTAATACATTCGGTCCAAATGCCAAAAAGATATCATAATTAACCTACTAAATTGATTTTCAATCAAATAATTTATTGTTATATATTGTTGGCTCGATCATCAACTTCTGTAACTTAAGATTTAGCACATAAGACATCAACTTAATGAGCTGAAATTTGATAAATAATTGAATTATTTAGAAGTTATGTAGTCAGTGATGACGAGCGAAAGCATTTAAAATTTGATTTAATTATTCTTAGTGTATAAATACATATACAATAATTCACGTAAAGAAATAAATATTTTTAATATAACTTCTTCGATCGTAATATTTGCATGTTCTCTATCAAGATCATAGTTGGAGACATGAAGTGTAGTCACTCCTATATGCATAGTGTTTCATCCACAAATGTGCAACTAGGACACTAAGGGAAAAGACTTCCTTAGGGGTAAAATTATTTTTAAAGTGGGATAAGAAATGAGAACGCATGGGGACCTTGCATGTAAATATTAGAGAATAGGGGGGCCAAACCATTTATCATAAGAAGTTAAAATTTGATCATGTGACTCATAAAACTAGTTGTCAAGGGTATTTTTGTCTTTTTAATTAAAAAATAAAACTAAAATAATTATTTTTAAAGTGGGATAAGAAATGAGAACGCATGGGGACCTTGCATGTAAATATAGAGAATAGGGGGGCCAAACCATTTATCATAAGAAAAACTATGGGTGCATGTGAAATAACTCAAACTGAATTAGTAATTACTGGACGGTGAGTGAGAGTAGGGTGCACGTGACGACAACCCGAATCCCGACATGTACCTCGTCAACACGGTCTGGTGGGGCCCAGCTCTGGACCCACCCGCTTCTGATTCGGTCCTCTTAAAATAAGCAGCGGTTTCGCCGTCGGTGCCGTCTCTTATAAAAACCAAAAAAAGGAAAAACGAAACAAGAATAAAATGGAGAGAATTGTATACTGAACGAGTCCTCATGGGCCCACCCTGCTGCCCCTAAATCTCAGCCGTCAGATGAAGATATTGCTGGAGATCAGCGCTACATGAACGAAAATCACGAGGCAGGAGCCGTTCCGTGTAGAGTCAAGCAGAGCGAGCCCCATGCTCCTAATCATGACGCCGCTCCGTGTCTTACAGCTTTTTCGCTTAAAATATTCAGCAGCGATGCGGTCTTCCATACGCGGGTGGGGTCCCAAGTTCCAACCCCCAACCGGTAACGTAAGCACGGAGAGATTTTTTCTAACGTGCGCAAACTTAGAGCTGAAACAGTCGGCTAGGCGCACGTTAGCAGAACTACTGTCACAAAAAATTCACAACCTCACCGCACGACAAGGCTCATCACTCGGGAAACAATGCCGGCGATATGTCTGTTGGATCGTAGTCATGGATAACCCTAAATCTAAGCGAAATAAGCCATGTCCAAATTTGGATATAGAAAAAATTTGGTTTGTTTGGATCCACGGACAGAGTCATTTTCCTGAGGTTTCTCAGCAAACAAACAGCGAATAAGAGAGTGATACTGATACAGAATGAAATGTTTCATTTCATTGCAGATTTGAACATAAAGACTACTAAACAACACAGAGAGAAACTAAGATCTCTCAGTTGCGAAAAAAAAAAAGCTGCAGTTTTCTCTTCTCTCTGTATATACATGGGGAGCAGCTAACAACAGCATATTAAGGCTAATCCGAACATACAGGTGTCAGCTGGAGCTTGCTTTCTCGCTCTAGAGTTTTTTTTTTTAATTTAACAAAAAAGAAAGAAAAAAGTAAATTTGGGGCGGAATAAAAAAGGGGGATCGATTCCCGGCGGCGGACTCATGCAACCTCAGGTGCGGGAGGTAGGTTGAGGTCGAGACCAAGCGCTCTTCCTCCTCCGCTGCTGCTGCTGCCGCTGCGAGGTCCGTTATCGAAATCGACGACTGACGACGAGTCCGAGTCGCTGTGGGCTCCACCAGAGGCGGCGGCGGCCACCGCAGCAGCAGTACGGTCGAACCTGCACATTTCGCGGGAGCGGTGGAGAGCAGAGGAGGCCACGTTGTTGTCGGCCCGGGCAAAGGCGTCAAAGAAGAACACCGGGCGCGCCACAGGGAGCGCGTGGAAGCCACTCGCGGTTGTGTAGTAGCCGGCGGTGGCTGAGGCGTAATGGGGGGTGAGAGTGAGGTCCAGAGCCGCCGGCGGCGGCGGCGGTGGGGAGGAGGACTCGACGGTGCTGCTCTGACTGGGGCTGCGAGTGGGCGGCTTGTTGTTGTTGATCATGATGTTGATGGTGTTGTTAATGTTGTTTGCGTCGTTGAGCTCCGCGGACGTTGGGAAGTTGGTCTTCGCCTTAGCTCCGCGGAACTCCCGGGCAGCAGCGTCGTAGGCACGCGCTGCCTCCTCGGCGGTGTCAAAAGTGCCGAGCCAGACACGGGTTTTCTTCCCGGGATCTCTGATCTCGGCGGCGTAGCGACCCCAGGGCCTCTTCCTGACGCCCCGGTATCGGATCTCTTTGGAGTTGTTATGGGCCTGGGTCGGGTTGGTAGAGCCGGATTTTATGGTCGGAGCCATGGTTTTGTGGGTGGATGAGGTGGTGTTTGCTTGAAAACGTGATGCTTGAAAGAGAGAGAGAGAGAGCGAGACAGAAAGGCTTTGTTGGGGAAAGAGAAGGGCAGTGAGGTGGGGTTATATAGCGGGGAGAGAGTGTTAAAGCTACGCTCCTTTTTGGGCGCTTGTGTGTTGTGTATAGTGCACAATCTAAGCCTAATGTGGCTTCCCTTGCACGAACCACCTCGGTTACTTCTTACTACCTCTCACCTCATGCCACGTATAACGCTTTTTCTTCTTTTTTTCTATTTTAAGTTTTTTAACCACCTCCTACCTCTAAAATTTAATGCTGGTGTGGTAGATTATATGCAAGCAATGGACCTACGAACATTGCTGTTGCTGCCTTGTTTAGTGATTAAAAATTTGGACTGAATTTCTTGCCCTACTATTTTTTGATATCTTTCTTAATCTGCTTCAACGAATTATTACACGAGGATACCGCATGCTTCTTTAATGGGAAAAGTTTTAACTCCGGTTCATAAATAAATAAATATATATAATAATTTCATTTTACGCAAATTTATTTGGACAAAATTCTATAGTGTTCAACATCTATAAGTTGAAGATGATTATGAGATTGTCATATATTCCATGCATGGTAAGGTTTGGCTAGTCGGACGATTACGATTATTGTTTAGAATATTATTTTGTAGATTTCTTAATTTTTTAGAAGCGTAATTTCATCGTGTGTTTTATGAAGCCAATATTCTTGTAAACCTTTGGAGCCAAGATGGGACAAAACCAATTTTTTCAACAAACTTGTGTGCCTTTTAACAAATTCAATCTATTCACGTGTGAGTGTCGTTTAGTACGGCTTTTTTAAGACGAAAAAGTTAAGCTACCTCACGGATTTTGACAAATTTTCTATTCATGTCTATGTGTGATGATGTTTGTCGGGTATACAAACATGAGTTTTAAAAGTTCATTTGAAGGGTTGCCTACCTAGACCAGCATATGATCGTTGATTTCGAATATTTGTTCGTGGATTTCTCAGTTTCTAAAAGTACATTTTCACCACGTGTTTCATGAAGCTAATATTAGCGCATAACATTTGGCCGAGATGAGACATAACCCTAATTTTTCAACAAACTAGGGTTGATTCGTTTCTTGATATCGTGATTGGTCATTGTCTAGGTACGTAACAGTTGCTCATGCAGTTATCATTTAGTTTGATTTCTCAAAAAAGAAAAATTGAGCTACCTCACGAATTTTGACACATTTTCTATTCATCTCTCTACATGATAATCTTAGTTAGGCATATAATTAACATTAGTGATCACCTAATAATCAAGTTGACGATGAATCAGAAAAGATACTTAAAATGTGTATTTACTCACTAATTTAGTGTGTTTTTTTTCGTTAAACAAAATTTAGGGTATTTTTTATTTGTGAAAAAGTATGTAATAATTTCTCGTGCAGATGTTAATTACTTCAATTCTCAAAGAAGAAAAATTAAGCTACATCATGAATTTGGACACATTTTTTATTCAAAAACTCTACATGATAGTTTTTTTGGGCATATAATTAACCACGAGTGACATAATATTTTAGTTGACTGTGAATTGAAACTGATGATTAAGATTATCGTTAATTTCTTGGTGCATTCATTCACTTATTTAGGGTATATGCATGTTATATGTGAAAAAGTATGTAACAATTGCTCGTGTGGGTGTTGTTTAGTTTTGTTTCTCAAAAATAGAAAAGTTGAGCTACATCACGAATTTGGACACATATGCTATTCATGTGTCTACATGATTATCTTCATTAGGGATATAATTAAACATCAATGACGTATTATTCAAGTTGATAGTAAATTGAAACTGCTGATTAATATTATCATTTTTTGGCGCATTTACTCATTAATTTAGGATATTTGTTAAGATAAACTATGTAAATTGTTTGCATAGTCATTATTTGCTATCTCCTAGCTTCACTATGTCAGTTTGATAGACTAATTATCCTTTTTGGATTTGGATTCTCTGTGGTTTTTTTTTTTTTTTAAAGAGAGCCAAAAGCTTGATTATATATAGCTATTCAACCAAAGAGATACATCATGGTTCAAAATTGGTACAAACCAATTTAGACCCTTTTTAAACCACAAAGTGGGTTGATCACACTCCAAACCATGTCACACCAAAGTATGGGCTGCAACATTACATATCCTAGGAACATATATACCGAAAAGAAATAAACATAAAGTGAGACAGTAAGCCATGTATCTTAGAAACCAATCCTCAGGTCAACTGCACCCACCCCATGCCGTCGCATTTCGATCCGCGATGCTCTATCAAAGTAAAGCTTGAGAGGAACCAGAGCAGCCATACTCGGCATTACTGCTGAACCTTGAAGCTCTTCCAAAAAGGATACAGTCTGAGAGAAGATAACAAGGGGTTGCCCAGGAAAAATGACGCCTCAAATAACTGTAAATTTCATCCCCTACTCATTAAAAAGATCACAAACAATATTGATGCCCCTTCAAATATGTATCATTCTTGTCAATTTTGTATACTGTTTTTGTGTGGTTGAATTTGATTTGTCACCCAATATATTGAAAAGATATATCAATCAAATTTTGCAATGGCATTTAATTTCAAATTATTAATTTTTGAGATAAGTTTGTTTCCTTGTATGCTTACGAGTAAACTTGTTTCTTAGACCAGGAAATTTTGGTTAAGGTAAGGCAAATGACATTGATGCTCTTAACTTACTCTAAGTCACAATTAAGTGTATGAAAAAATATATAGACAAGGGAATTTGAAGTGTAAATTGACTAAAATGGAGGTATGCTAATAATAGAGATGCCTAAAAATTGCCTATTGAAATGTTCGGTTTCCTACATATTTTTGGTTTCAGTGTGTGTGGCTGTATTCTTTGACATAAGAAAGAGGGAACGTGCAAAATATAATGGATGATGTACAATCATTTTGTCCATAAGTCCCAATCGGTGCGCATACAAGAAGGTTATTAAGACATGTGTAAATTATTGTCACACAAAAAACGGCATACAATTTTTCCAATTTTAATAAGCCAAATATATATGGTTTAATGCATATTTCATGAAAGCTTTTAAGCTGGTTGTTCGTACTAAGGAAATTTTTTTGAATAGAGATATTTTATTGTAGAGATAAATGCACCATTGGTCTACGAACTATTGCTATTTTCCCAACTTGGTTCATTCCGTAACGTTTGGCCCATTTGGTTGTTAAAACTCATCACGTGCGTCGCATATGCCCTTTTTTTATGGGAAAAATAGTATTTTTCTCATCCATTACATTATTTCCTTTAGCCAAAAATCTGAGAATTTCTTTTGAAAACCATTTTATTCGAACAGAGAAGCATTTGAAGGGCTTTTGGGTGAAAACTTCACGAAATCTCCAAATTCATTTGAAGGGTTGTTGGGTTGATTCGAATCGGCTAAATTTTCTGTAAATGGCGATGGAATTTTGAGTGGGAGGGGAGACTCCAACATACAGTAAGTGTGAGATTCTCAGCAATTGAAAGACCCATTCCAGTTAATCACATTCACACTTGGGAAAACAAAGAAAAACAACACCTTGTACAAAGTCCATTACCTTTGGCATTAAGCATGACTCAAATCTTCTTCCTGGATTCAAATCGGTCCAACTAGTTTTCATCACCACAAACCTTCCACAATGACAGTACCTACTTTGACCAAAGGAATTGTGTGATGAGTTGGATTACATTGGTATAGGAACTTTGGTGGAGGCTTAGCTAGTCTGGGAGCTCTTCTCTAACCCTAAACTGTGGGTTTAATAAAAGAAAAGAGAGATAAAGGAGGGAGAAATGGTGCCAGAGGTTGGGAGGACAAGAGGGAAGGGAGGGAAATAATGTAATGGGTGAGGAAAATATTATTTTGCCCATAAAAAAGGACATATGCGACGCATATGATGGGTTCTAACGGCCAAATGGGTCAAACGTTACAGAATGGATCAAGTTAGGTCGAGAATTTGAATTCGTAGACCAAAGTGATACGAAAATTAATTTGTAGACCAAGTTAGAAAAATAGTAATAGCTCGTGAACCACTGATGCATTTATCTCTTTATTATATATATATATATATGATATTATCATTTAGTGTTAGGGCGTTATATGCACTTAATTACGTGGAGTTCAAAGTAAACTCAAACATAAGTCTGCCACGTCATTTTATAATTCAATCCTGACCGTTCAAAAAGTTCTGAATTAAACTTTTTATGATACATTCTGAACTTTTGCTAAAGAGGGCCCACGTTGTGGCGTTCCAGTGCACCCGATATGCCAACACCAAGCTTATAAGTAAGAAAAATATTCAGCACAGTCAACGAGATGTTTGACCGGATGCACTGTAAGTCTATTACACACACAGTCAGTCACACACATTCACGTTTCACTCCATACCTGCCCTCAGGACCGTTTCGGTTGGCGGGACCCACAAGTGTAATTTGGCTCCAATCCAGGCTGGCGAGTTTGATTTCGCCACGTAGCGTTACGAGAATGGAAGGGCGGTGTGAGCTAACGGCGGTTATGACGGCGCTGTCGCGTTTCGTGCTGCAGCTTCTTTCTATGTTTGGGACGCATAAACGGAAAGTTTGTGGCGGCAGTTGTACTTTATAAAAAAAAATGAAAATGTTTTTTGGTGCTTTTGTTGGACTTTTTGGGCTTTGCCAATAGAATTGTCGGCATGGTCCGCCTCTTCGCCGCGTGATAAGGATCGGTTTCTGTGTCATGTGTGTGGTGTGGGTACTGAGAAATCTCCTTGAAAATGCTTTGCATGCCTTTGCTTTTGAACCGGTCCCATGGGATCCGACGGTTACAACTCTATCATTTATTAGATTGATGCCACGTGTTCTTTATAGGAATAGCGTGAGACAGAAGTTCTCAAAAGTCTTTATCACTTTTTCATGGTATGGACAAGTGGACAACCCAATCTTATTCAATTGATTAGGAAATGGTACATCTAACTATCTAATTAATGAGGGTATTTGTTTAAAAAGTATGGGGTTTTGCTTAAAATTCACAAATCATAATCTTCAATCACCATATCCGATATCTTTGATTAAGTGAATATATCTCATTTTTTAGCCATAATTAACTTAGTTATGTGACATTTTACCTGACCATCCATGACTAAAGTACTTTAGGTATCCCTTGGATATATACTATATAGTATGTGTTGATTCTTAGATTGTTTTTACCATACTATACAAAAAAAGGAGAATGGATGCCTCAATAGTTTGGGTCCATTACCCATAGAGAATGTGTTATGAATTCAAAATATTTTTTTTCTATCACTTAAATGTACTTTAAAATTTGGATAAATTTAAACTTTCATTTGTCACTCCTAGGGAGAAAAAACAACTAAAACTATTATAAATATAAGATATTAGAACATTATTGACACACATAATTAATTATTCTAATAACATATAAAAGGGTTTTTTTTTTTATAACTTGAGAAAGGGAGGGTTTGAAGCCGAATATATTAAAAAAAACTTTTATTTTTGGCCAATTAAATTAACCTCAATTCATACTAACATATAAAAGCTTAGAACATTTAACTTAGGGAAACTCACAGGAGGCAGACAGCCCCACTAAAGTGATTTTGGTTGAAAAAAATTACACCCAATGAAAGTTGAAACCATCTCATGTGCCCAAGTGTTTACTCTCATATATTTACATTCCTATCATTTCTTGTTGGTAAACTATTCACACTCATATCACCATTGACTGTCCCTATCACTCTATTAATGTCCACTTCCAAATTTTGTAGGTGTTTTAAAGCAAGAAATTGTGTAGTTAAAAAAGTGTTTTTGCATTTTATTTGTTTGTTCTTGTTCAAAGACGCCCCATTGAATTTTTTTTTGGCTCTATCCCTGATTCCACTTAAAATTAGCTGTAATGAGTAGAGACTAGAGTAGGGATTGCAACGGGGCGGGGCGGGGCCGGGTTTGCCAATACCATCCCCGGCCTGTCGGGTATATGGGGTCCTCGTCTGGTATGCGGGGCCCCATATCTCTTTTTTTAAATATTTTTTTCTTATTAAAATAATACTAAATCAACACAAATATATAATATAATATAGATAAAATATATTAACATACACATATTACATTAAAACATTATTAAATTCATATGAACAATAAAAATTATAACATAAAATTAAAATATAATTATAAAATTAATATTATATAATATATTTATTAAGTTAAACGGATATACGGGGCCCCACGGGGCGGGGAGTGGTATTACCATACCCGCTTAATTGGAGTGGGGCCCCACGGGGCTTAACGGGGACGGGGATAATTGCTATCCCTAGACTAGAGAGACACAATATTATGCAATACTTCACATTCTAAACATGAAATATTTTATCAATTAATTTTAAATTAGATGTTCTAATTTGTACA
>QANT01009210.1:0-15947 GCA_003254885.1 Purshia tridentata | reverse complement strand
ATGTGTTGAGTCTAATCAGGTACCAGTAGATAAAATGAGATACCAGAGACTCGTAGGAAGATTGATGTACTTAGCACACACAAGGCCGGACCTTGNGCCTATGCATTGAGTATTGTCAGCCAGTTTATGCATAATCCTGGAAAGGAACATATGAATGCAGTTATGCGTATTTTGAGGTATCTGAAGTCTGCTCCTGGAAAGGGAATTTTATTTACTAAAAATATAGATCATCGAAGCGTGGATGCATATACTGATGCTGATTGGGCTGGAGCAGTAGATGATAGGCGCTCTACTTCAGGTTACTTCACCTTTGTAGGTGGTAATCTTGTTACATGGAGAAGCAAAAAACAGAATGTTGTTGCACGTTCGAGTGCAGAAGCTGAATATAGAGGTCTGGCACTTGGAGTTTGTGAAGTTTTATGGCTAAGACTTCTCTTGCAGGATTTGGGATATTCTCCTAGGCAACTTTACTAAAAATATAGATCATCGAAGCGTGGATGCAGTATATGCTACTCCTGGAGCAGTAGATGACCGGCGCTCTACTTCAGGTTACTTCACATTCGTAGGTGGTAATCTTGTTACATGGAGAAGCAAAAAACAGAATGTTGTTGCACGTTCGAGTGCAGAAGCTGAATATAGAGGTCTGGCACTTGGAGTTTGTGAAGTGTTATGGCTAAAACGTCTCTTGCAGGATTTGGGATATTCTCCTAGGCAACCAATTCAGTTATATTGTGACAATAAAGCAGCATGTGATATTGCCCATAATCTGGTTCAACATGATCGTACAAAGCATGTAGAAGTAGACAGATTCTTCATCAAGGAGAAGTTAGATGAGAAAATTGTGGGGTTGCCCAAGATTCGATCAGAAGATCAATTGGCCGATATTCTCACCAAAGCAGTTTCGAAGCAAGTTTTCTCAAAATTTTTGGACAAGTTGGGTATGTGTAACATCTATGCACCAACTTGAGGGGGAGTGTTGAGATATTGGGTTATTAGTCAACCCGTGATTATAGATAGTGTAGCTGGCCATCAGTCTCATTAGGTGTGATAATTAAAGTAATAGCTTTATTGTAGGATGTGTAATTAGAGTAATGGCTGGCGTGATTGTAGGATCAAAACTGTTGGTCCATCATTATTTATGTACCTACAGATTCATTGCAATAGTAAGACAAGATTTATTCCCAAATTGAATTCTGACTTTCAAGTAAAATAACAACGTTGAACCAATGCCATAAATTCTTCTCTAGCCTAGCTGTCTTCCCCTTGACCTGTGAGAAAAAAATATAGCCAGTTAAGTTTTATATTCCTTTTTCCTGATTATTGGGTATATAGTTTGTTTTGGGTGAGCTGCGAGGGGGCAGTGCAGTGTTGCAAATTACCTTGATGAAAATCATGCTTGGGAACACAAAAGTTAGTGGAACTAGTGTAAACGATCCAAACAAGTTCACAAAGTACCCCATGAAAGGAATAGCTGCTGTCACAAATGTATTTCCCATGGAGAGAAGGGCTCGCAGGTAGAATCTCCGCTTGAAATTTTCTTTTGAGTGCATGCTCTTATCAAGCTTGAGGAACTTGGTATCAAGGGTCTCATGAATTGGTGCAATAAACATGTGTGTTGAGGTAAGAAATGGAAGTTCAGCTGAAAAATAAGTCTGCTGCAGTAACATGTAAGAAAAGAGAAATAGCATGCATGGTGAAGAATATGATTCCCAGTGTGAATCTTACATGTTGGGAGACTATAGATTGTAGAAAAACGGCAGCGTTTATGAGGATCTTTACCAACTTAGGACCACTTTGCTCTTCAGGAAGGTATACAGATACTGTTGCGCCATAAGCCCAGTATCCTACTATGCTCACCCCATAGTAAAATACCAGCCCCACACTGTACTGCAAATATAACGCTTTCCTCATATTTGTGACTGCAGGCATTCTCACAGTGGACTGCATATACCAAAAGATAATATATCAGACTTAGAATCATATTCTTTTTTGTTTTGGGGGAGCCATTAGTTTAGTTTTTCTATATTGTTAGCGATTCACAGAGTGTATTTCTAGAGATACAATACAAACCTGTATTTCAAGTAGCAAGCCAGGGGCGTTGCATACAATAATAGCTGAAATTGCACTAAAGGCATTGAACACTCTGTCTGCTTTGTCTCCATGAATTTCATAATTTCTCTCTGTGTTTCTTTTCCCTTCAGGAGATGGGAATGCAAGTATGCAACAATGTATAAATGATGCTACATTTATATGATTATATGAATTGATATAAGTACATGCATGAAAGCAAGGAATTTGTATATACCATCTTTGACTAGTTCCACCAAGAGTATGACAATGTAGGTGACGGTGATAATGGTGGAGGGTCCCAGCCAACGTCTCATTGCAGACATTGTAGGAATGAAAAATGCAAATATGAAGTAAGTCACTCCAGTGATAAGGATAAAATATTGGAGCCTCAAGGGAGAGTCACTGAATTCTGAGTTAATCTCCTGTTTGCAGAAAAGTACATATCCTTTGAACTTCAGCCACCTTTTCATTGCAGAAACATATACAGTTACATTATTACATACTATAAAACTGAGCTAGTTATATATACCTTGAGTGCTCTTCCCCCAACTAGAATGAAACCCATCTTTCCAAGCAGAAGGGTCAAGAATTGGAAAACCCATGTGATGTAATACATTTCTTTCCCTTTAAATGACAGCAAAATTGAACAAGAAAAAAAGTACAAATCAGGAACCTTATTTGTTTTGACCGTACCAGTTTATATAATATATATGTGTCTGTCTTCCCTATTAATAGTCAACTAAGTCAAGTTGGTATGCTACAAGAGTGTTACTAGATGCACCAATTACTATCCCAGATTTTTAGATCCCAACTAATGTGTTCGTGTATCGTTTGTTCACGTATTGGTCCAATTCCGTTCACTTACAAATCATAAGACACTTCAGTTGGTAACAAGAAGTTATTGATGTTACCAGACATGCGTACCATACAAGAAGCCCATAAGATCTCTGTATCTGATGAACCTCTGGCCATTGATTAAGTGAAAGGCAGCCAAAAGCCAGTTAGCATAGGCGGTGTAGAACCCTACAACCAGCAGGCATATGATACCCCATGTCCAACCCAAAGGCACCAACATAAGATTTGAAAAGCTCAGTATGTACCCACAATTAAAGCTTGTCACCCGCATCAATCCAACTTGTTGCCACGAATCTGTAAATTTATTTCTATCAGTGACAAGCACAAAAGGATATTATAAAATTTAAGAATCCCGGATAAGAAATTAAGACCATGAAAACTTACAGACAGAAACAACACTTGAATTATATAACTTTCTTGCTTCTTTTATAACTTGTTTGAACAAAACCCAGATGAGGATCAGGTCTTAGTAGGAACAAATTTGAATCACAGACATGAATTGAGTAACAAAAAGCAGTGGATTTTATGAATAGGAACTACTTATGAAGTAAACATACCATGGCCAATGGTGTGAGCAGATGTGAGTGCATATTCATGTTCTTGGTCAGTTTCACCCTTTATTTGGCCTTGTTGGATGCTCAAAGCTTCTTTGTTATTTGTGCTACCTTCTGATCCTTCCATTGCACCTACAAATAATGCTAGATCTCAAAAGCAAGCACTGCAGGCTTCCTCAATATAAATGAAGATTCCATAAGGCAAAATGTTGTTTGATTTTCAATCTGAATTCTATATCATCAAAAATCAAAATGGCTGGCCAGATAGATCGTCTGATTTTCTTTTATTAATTTTATACACAACAACTTTTGAATGTGTAATATACACAAGACTAATAATAATATGATGATATATATCAATATCAAGACCCAATTCCCACATTCCCACTAAAACACAGAAGGGCATGCAAGAAAGACAAAAAATGTGCACGCATTATCATTATTGCATTGAGTGGTTCCCGGCCATCGTTGACTATAGGCTATAGCCACTTTCTTCTTTGCATATATATATCAATAATAGTAAGAGCTAAAGTGGCTGTGCACATGAGTACACGCAGTACTACAATAACACCCTGTACTATCTGATATCAAGTGACTGTACGTTATGGTATGGGGCAGTCACCTTTGTTCTTTGATTGGTGACTCTTGTTGCACTGGGCAGTCACCCTACGTACATTAAATTTGTGTGTCAACAAAAGTAAGAACGTCATAACTCATTGTATGAAATATATATCTACTCAAACCTCAAGAAGCCATGATCGTCCCTTTAACTTTGCATCAGTTGTAACTCCTGATCCACAAGCCATTAATTTGGCCATGCACAGGAGCAATTCATTCATCCAATTAAGTCCTTCTGTAATTTTAGTTGCCAGTTTCAACTTAGTTGTTGATCTGCTTGAAGAGGTTGCAGATGAAAGTTGGAGAGGACTAGAGGAGAGTGTGCAGTATATTCATTCATTAATCCAGGTCGATCTCTGCCACCTTGTTTTCAATATATATGAAAGTTTTTGCTACAAATTTCATTTTCTTTCGTCCCATCCTATATTTAATGAACATCTTGCAGGCTCTCTTTCTGTATTGCCAAAGAAGGAAAATTTTAATTTTGGGTGGTTTTAAATGTGAAGTTTTTACCATGTCTCATATTGGAGTCAATCAACTACATTCTCTCCTTGAGTATTGCTATTTGTACTGCATTGCTGACGACATTAGTTAATGAAATAAACATCTATGACAAGTGTGGATTCTACTTAAGTGAAAAATGTGGTTAACAATGTGATCAGTAAATGTGGTACAAATAGTTTTATTGTTAATCTATTTATTTTCTTTGTTACAAATATGAAAAAGTGGTAATGCAATCACAGGTTTTTGGTCACAGTCTTCAATTTTCCTCAATTGGGTTGCTTGATAGGTACAGCTCAGGAGGAGCAATTGAATTCTCTACACTGCAACAATGATCTGTCGGGATGTGTAGTGAAGAATACCAAGTTTTTGTATGGTTTACAAGAAAGAGATTTTATAGTCCTACTTTTCTAATAAGTTCTGACCAACTGGGAATCACTACATGTCAACATTGCATAATCTACACCCTTGATATGCCATTAAATAATTTTTTATTCAGTTTTATGACTCTTGGTTAATCAGAGCCATTGGATTAGGACGCCATAGGAGAAGTGGTCAAAGACTCAAATTTAGAAAGCCAGTTGGGCTGGACTTGAATGGGCCAATGGATCATATTTGAGACATTACAAGTGCCAACATCTCAAAGCCCACAATATTGCCCTTAGCCCTAACAAAATTTTCGGGTGAAATCTCCTCTATTTTTTTTCTCAAATAAACCCCTTTCCTCCTACTCCTCAACTCTCTCTCGTCTCTCTACCCCTTATCCTCAGTTCCTCAGTCTCACCGCTCACCCCTTTTCTAAAACCCTTCTCTCTCAAAACTTCACAATGACTTCTGCAACCTCGCCTCTCTTCAAGACCTTATCGATATCAGACTCATGCCTTCTCTCTCTCCCTTCACTCTTCACCACAAAAACCTCAAACCCATCTCTCTCAATCCCATCCAAACCCATCAAACTCCACCTCTCGTACGCTCATTCCTCACTCGTTTCACAACATGTCTCTCTCAGAAACAAAACCCACTTCTCATCCATAGTGTCCTTTGTGGCCCAGACCTCGGACTGGGCTCAGCAAGAAGAAGACAACGCACTCACCATTGACCAAGACGCTACCTTTGAGGCCAGTGAAGGTGGAGCAGAGAGTGGTGGAGAAGGTCTCTTTGAAGAGAGAGAAGAAGAACCAAGTGTCGAGCCACCTGAGGAGGCCAAGATATTTGTTGGGAATTTGCCTTATGATGTTGACAGTCAGAAATTGGCTGAGCTCTTTGAGAAGGCTGGAATTGTGGAGATTGCAGAGGTAAGGCTTGGTTTATTTGTTTCATAAAGATTGTGTTTTTGGGTTTTGGTGGTTTTGGGAAATTTGGGAGGTTTTGATATGTGGGTGAGTTTTTTATCTTTAGCTTTTGTTGTTGTGTAGGTTATTTACAACAGGGAGACTGATCAGAGTCGTGGATTTGGGTTCGTGACTATGAGTACTGTTGAAGAAGCTGATAAGGCTGTGGAACTGTTCAGTCGTTATGTAAGTTGTTTCTAAATACCGTTTCTTTAAGTAATTTCTTTTAGTTCTCTTTTGGTATTTTTGGTTTCTTTATATTAATAAAATGCATACAAGATGAGATAAAATGATTTGAGATGATGGCTGAACAGCTTGGCCAATGTTTATGGAGGATAATTCTCATGTCTGGCGTGCAAGGTGATATTGTGGATTGTTGATATGCAATTTTAGCTGTCCTAGTATTGACAAGATCAAATTTATATATGGTAGTCTTAACATAGCAAAGGTGGGCGCTAGAGAGTTGTTTTCTATTAAGAATAATAAGAGGCACATAGGAGTGCTTGTACTTTTTGTAAAATCCATAAATCCAAGCCATATGAAGTTGTCGATGTCCATGACATCATATCTTGCCAAATCAATACCTTCTTTTGGTACTTTTGTATCGTTGTTCTTAGCTCTCTCTGCTCAGGTTAGGGTTGAAGCACCTCAGGGAACAGTATAGTTCACCTCTTTGGTGGCGAGAACCTTTAATTTCTTCTGATATGTGCATCTTGTATGTGTCAAGAGAAGTGCAAAGTGGAACCCCGTGATCTCTAGTATAGTAAAGCATGGCCGTCAATCTTAGAATTTAATTGCATTTGTTCATGACATAAATGTCTGGCTCTTGTACAACATCTGGCACATACGAACAGAGTATTATCCAAGTGTATATTTTACACCATATATATTTAAGTATTTTACGGCATATTATAATGATTGTGCTGTTTCTAAGTTTGTGTGTTTAATTTTGTGAATAGGACTTAAATGGAAGGCTTCTGACTGTCAATAAGGCTGCTCCCAGAGGAACTCGCCAAGAACGCCCACCACGTTCGTTTGAACCTGCTTTCAGAATCTATGTTGGTAACCTGCCATGGGATGTGGATAATTCTCAACTTCAGCAGCTTTTTGGTGATCACGGTAAGGTGGTGGAGGCTCGAGTAGTCTTTGACAGAGAAACTGGACGATCACGTGGTTTTGGCTTTGTAACAATGGCCAGTGAAGCTGAAATGAATGATGCCATTTCTGCTCTTGATGGACAGGTATTAGATCTTTACATGTTTTAACCTTGATATATGACGTGCTACGAAAATGGGATGCATCATGCATGTTATTTTGGCTAATTCTTAAGCTGACTGTCAGATGTTAGTTTGACAGGTTTGTCCAACTTTAGCTAGTGTACTTGGGCTGCTAAAGGGACAAACAGTTATGAGGATTCATTATATTTTTTCTTACGATAATTCAAACGGTCTAACTCGATGCCCTTGTGCTGCAGAGTATTGATGGTAGGGCGATCAGAGTAAATGTTGCCGAGGAGAGACAAAGGCGCTTTTGATTTTAACTGAGAGGAAACCTAAAAGCTCTGGTTTTGGTTCCTTTTCTCTCGTTAGATGAGATTTTGTGTCAACCATTTTTCAGCGAGGTCTTTGTGATTTCTACTTTTAGAATTGATGTTTAAGTTGGAAATGATATATGACTTTCGACTCCATAAACTTTAGGGCATTGCTGCTTGCTATTTATTTTGACGTGTTAAGGGCGCTTTTGAATGTCATTATATAATGAAATAGCTTCATTTGTACGTCAGGGAGGTGTAAAGCCTGTATTAGTACAATAAGTTTTTCTTTTCTAGCATCAAAAACGCATATACATGGAGTTTTGAATTGCTGGTAAATCCAAGTGAGACTGTGAGAGATGATAAACGAAACACAGAATTCTACTAAAAACTTCAACTAAATTGATAAACAATCCAGTTATTACTTTCCCAACTGCTTTTAGTAACTAAAATAAGCTATAATAGATAATTCTCACAAGCATTTCAAGAAACAAACCATAAGCAATCCAGTTGCAGTGTCTGCAAAGGTTGAACACCAACAGTTTTTTTTGGCCACAGACAAGTTTGAACACCTTTGAGATCTGGAAGAATTTACAATAATACTCGAAAAACTATACTGAGCTAATCCATTACTGGGAAGAAAAAGCAGGAATATTATCTATACATAAGTACTTGTGATTGTGAGCAAGTAGCACACCCGACAATCTAATATATAGACCAGGGAGTGAAAAATATGACAGCCTCAATAACCCCGCAACTGAGCATCTCGACTTGTGAGTGGAACATAACGAACTGAAGTTTCAGTCCGGATACTCACAGAACCATCCAAGCTCTTGTCCACAACCTTCAAATCCTGAAATATGTTTCCCACTGGAATCACCATTCTGCCTCCAGGCTTCAACTGGTCAATAAGTGCTTGTGGGATTTCCGGAGCAGCTGCTCCAACATGAATAGCATCATAAGGTGCACATTCTGGCCAACCTAACCTTCCATCTGCAGCAATGATTATTAAATCAATAAACTAGTAATTACAACGCTGCAGTACGAAATTCTTGTCTTAGGCTGATGCATACTTCACTTAATTCAATTTAAAAAGATTTTAACTCTGGGTTTCAAAAACCATACCGCCAACATGGACAGAAAGGGAACCCTCTTTCATTAATGGTGCTGCTGCACTTCTTTGAATATTATGGAACGAGGAAGAGACCAACTCCGGAATATGTTCTACACCAACTGCACGACCTTGTGGCCCAACCATCAACGCAAAACACGCCGTCAAATATCCAGTTCCTGCAGAACAAAATGCAGAAACTTCAGGATCTCTATTACTGCAATGATGATGAAACATAGATAGTACAAAAAAAGTATTCATGTTAAAATATTGCATGGTATTCAAATGGTCAAATGTGAACATTCCAACTTGATATTAACACGTCATAATACAGAATTGCTATAACTAAGCACCTGATCCAACATCCAAAGCGCGCATGCCAGGCTGCAAATTCTCTTCCAGCAATTGAAGGCATGTTGCGTGCATATGAGGTGCAGAAATGGTGGCATTATAACCTATCGACAAGGGGGTGTCAACATAAGGTGATGCCCCATCAGGCACAAATAAAGCCCTATCAATACTCTCCATCACCTCAGCAACCTTTTTGGAGCTAATCACTCCATAGCTCTGCAAATTCTCCACCATTCCCTTGTTCTTATTAAGGGTACTCGTGGACCAGAATTGCTGTAATTATAGAAAATAATTACAAAAGAAAAGCTTCAGTTCAATGTAGCTTGCACAGTTAAACTAATAGAGAAAACCAAGCAACAAAGTTAAGCAAATAAAACAAAACCAAGCAGAAACAACATTGGAATTTTTTACCATGAATGGCCACATACAACCATCATTTACCCACATGAACCCCCTTTTAAGAAAGTTACACACAATCTTTGTGGGTATAAACAAATACCATGTCATGTTGCAAATCCAAATCCTCACCACTATGATCAGTTATGGGTTGAGTTTGTTCAGCCAGGGCCTCGGATACGAATACGATTGAATATCATTATCAAACAGGGCACAATAATGAACCCCACTAAGTCACTTACAATGAAGATTAAAATGAATACAAATTCCTAAATTTTTGGAACATAGCTACAAGAATCGGATCCTACCATAATTAACAATCATTATAATTCTATTTTTACTAATAGCAAATACAATTATGCATAAATTGTTTGCTAAGAAAGTAGAAGCAATTAATTAATAAGAGAGATATTGAATTTAATAAAAATGGTGTCTGTACGCTGAGAAAACAAAAACCCAGAAAACCAATGCTCTGTTTGTGAGAGAGAGAGAGAGAGAGAGAGAGAGAGAGAGAGAGCGAGTTATGGGTTATACCTTCATTCTGACAAAGAGTGAGTTACCCGTGAGGAAATTAAAGTGTTGGAAGAGAGGACAGAGAGAGAGAGTGGTGGTTGGGAGAGCTGCTACTGTGCGACGACGATGGCGATGATGATGACAGTGGTGGAAGAAGAAAGAGCGAGGAGGGGTGAAGGTTAAGAAGCGTTTCACTGTGTGTGCAGGATAGCGGCAACCATACGCTAAGCGGCATATGCGTATAGTAGTGGATGCTCTTGGTGGGGATAATAGATTATGCATTTGCCACGTTGTGTCTAGCTCATTCTACTTTTCTCTTTCACTGCCTCACTTTACACTTGTCTTGGTCCTGAGTTATGGGCCTACTTATTCCACTCACCGACTTATAGTTCGGGTCAAGTTATTTGGTCCATTTCCTTTGTTCAATGTTGGGCTACTTCTTATTAGCCCAAGATGTATGTGATTCGCGGCCTCAATTTGCGCACCACCGTCATGGATGGTGACACGTGTCAATAATCCATGACGATAGCAATGCTAATCAATTACAATTACCATCCGGTTTGTGTGCAAGGGCGAAAACAGAATAAAGATAGCTCTCTTTCTCTCATCCATTTTGACCCCCAACACTGCATCACATGGTAAAAAAGTTAAATCAAGAAAACTCAAGCACTAGTCTAGCTGAAGCAAGCATTGCTTACGTAAGAATTACATGGCTCAGTAGCGTCATTATATCACTGAATGTATATTATGCTAATTAACATCCCAAGTTAATCCCTTTCTTTTACCTTTTCTTTCAAGATTATGATTATCTCTTCTTGATTAATTCCTTTCTTCATGACAACATACATATCGGATTGGAATTGAGGCTTGCAGTTTACAATTTATGAGGGGATATAAAAAGTTCATATGATTCACTCCAATGAAAAAGTATACAGGAAAGACTCTGACTAGAAGCAGTTTTAATCTGTACATCCATGTTATTTATGTATGCAATTTCCAAAAGAGAAAAGAAAAAGAGGAAAAAGAAAAGATGTGAAACAATAAAATATTAAAGAATGCTACGGCGTACTGGGGTTTGGGGGCTTGGCAAAAGTTTAATTTCCCAAAACTAAATTCTTGTTTATGGTTATTGCTTAGGAATCAATGGCCTAAAAAACATTTCTTAAGAAAACCTGAATGGCAAAACTCACTTGCTGTTACTTATAGCCCAAAATGACTAAGTTAGAGTTGCATATTGACATGGCCTTTATTCACAAGAAATTATACTTTCGATATTCTCTCATGATTATTAACGTGTGTGGGACTGATATAACAGTTGACAGTCGCTCATGTGTCTGGAGATGAGTATTATATGCTTTCTCCTTTGGATTGTTTGATGGATTTCATCTATTATAGGTCTATTTTGGACTGAGATTAAACCTAGAATCCAATACAGTGCTGCAGAGGGCCACCACAGCTATGTAACCTTGACCTTATCTAGTATATGTGCCTGGCTTTAACTTTAATTAGGCTCACCTTGCAAGCAAGGTACTTGTTCATGAGGCTTTAGCTTTTATTCCATATCTTCTTGTCATTATATAAGGCTTGGTTTGTGAAACTGTAAAACCACTCAAACCCCAAGTTTACCACCCTCCTAGGCATTTGAAATTCCAAAATATGGCTAGCAGCAACCCATTGCAGATAGCTCCTAAGCCGCAGCAACATATGCTTAGGAGGGATAAAAGAGCAACCCCACAATCTGATGATAGTGCATTGGTGAGGCAAATTCGCGATACTCATTCTTCCGGAAAATCCCACAGTGTGAATGTCAAACCAATCCTCCAAGTCATTGATGAAATATTTCATCAGGCTACTCTTGGCACCGATGGCGTTCTGCTTGTATTCTCTTCTCCCATTTGCTTTTGCGCTGCTAATTAAGCCTAGTTTGAAATGTACTAGTTATTGTCTATTTTTGGTCACAATGATTTTACTTTTGTTGCAGGGTACAAGAGAACATGGTACAAGAGAACATGTAGATGCAGTGGACTACAGGAGCACTTTGCCTAGTTTTGATATCTTGTTACAAGGATTGGCTTATCTCATACAAAAGATATATTCCGAGGTTATCTTAAGGCTAGAATTGAATGCAGATTTCCATTTGATCAACTTTAATTATGCTCTATTTTCATAATTTTTCCTGCTAAATTTAAAAGCTTTTATAAGAAAAACATATATATATATATATATATTTCTGTTTATTAAGACCACTTTTATCATAAAAGCATACTTCTCTTTAGCTAGAATCTGGGACCTCTGTAGTGTTTCTGCAGTAAGCGAACAGAAAAAAGTAAAAACATCATTTTAATATAGTTGTTAAGTAGATGGATATAATTTATAAAGTAACATGTATGCTGTAAATGAAGTTTCAATGTTGTTTCTTTCATTGATATATTATTGGGTAATAACATAATCAGTTGTTATGAATGGATTAACACTCAATCTGTTGTATGATCTTATATGATAAATTTAATATTAGTGGAAGTCTTCTAAGTTAAACTGATGCAATATATAAATCAGTAAGCTCAGTGTGTCCATGTACCGGCAGATAAGCTACCAAAGCCTAGGTGGTGCTGATGCACATGCAAGTACAACAGAATTGCTCAGGACCCTTTCAAGCTTTTCATGGGAAGCAAAGGTGGTGCTATCCTTGGCTGCTTTTTCGGTGTTCTATGGTGAGTTCTGGCTTGTGGTTCAGCTTTGCACTTCCAATCCACTAGCCAAGTCTGTGGCCATCCTGAAGCAACTGTCAGACATCATAGAGCATTCTGCCTCAGTGAAACCACAACTTGAGGCAATTGACAACCTCATCAAGGCCATTACCAATGTTACCAAGCGCATTGTGGAGTACGGCGATATGGCGAACCTGCAGTCTCAGTACTTATCAGAAGACACACCACCACTATCAATTGCCTTGGCTCATATTCCTGCGGCAACCTATTGGACCATTAGAGGCATGCTGGCTTGTGCCTCACATATTGCCATCCTCACAGGCAGTAGATCTGAGTAAGCAGCCATTGCAAACTGTGAAGCATTTAAACTATGTATGCCTAACTGAAGCTCTTTTATGCTCATTTTAGGTACATTGCAACAACCACTGAAGTATGGGAATTGTCAAGCTTGGCTCATAAGGTGAACAACATACATGATCACCTCACCAATGAACTTGAGAATTGCCGCCGATATATTGGTAAGCCTTTGGGTTTTTACAACTTGAGAACTAAGAACATGTATCACTTACACCAATGCCAAAGTACTTTTGAAGAGTATTCCTATTTTCTAATGAATAACATGCTATATGGACCACATTTACTGACAAGCTTTCTCACAGAAGTGGTGGATCCAACTTCTATGAGAAATGTGGTCAAAATGTGGTCTTAGAAGTTGATCAAACACTTTGAGAAGTTCAGATTAACAAATAGATATTTATTCGTCATAAGAAGCTCACCTTAGAAGTTGATCATCTATTGGTTTTGCCTTCAAATTGCAACTTAAATTTTAAAAGCACTGAACAAAATTCACCATGGGGTGCAGTGGAGAAGAGATATGATGAAGATTATAAGAATCTGATACACATTTTCCAAAGCCTCCATCTGGACAACATGAAGGGGTTACGGGCACTGATTTCCCACAGGGATGATATACAACCACTTGTACATGGTTCAAGCAAATCAAGGGTATAATTCTCTACTTTTATATAGTTGTACTCCCTGCATTTTATTGACTTGAATTCATATTTCTAACATAATGAACCATAATTGTATATCCTTCCTTCTATTGGCACAAACAGTTTGGTCTTGATGTGTTAAGGAGAAGGCATGTGTTGCTGTTAATTACGGATCTTAGTCTGAGCAATGAAGAGATTTTGGTGCTTGAACAAATCTACAAAGAAATGCAGACAAGGGCAGAGGTTGAGTATGAATGTGTTTGGCTTCCCATTGTGGATACGATTGTTTGGGATGAAGCAGGAAAGAATAGATTCGAGGACTTGAAGTCAAGGATGCCATGGTACGCGATGCATGACCCTCTAATAATTGAGCCTCCAGTGATCAAGTTCATCAGAGAATACTGGCATTTTGACAAGAAGATGATCATAGTGGCATTGGATCCACAAGGAAGGGTGTCTTCGGAGAACGCCATCCACATGCTGTGGATATGGGGAAATTTGGCTTTCCCTTTCACTATTGAGAAAGAGCAAGGACTGTGGACTGCAGAGAGTTGGAGACTCGAGCTCCTTGCTGATGGCATTGATAAGCGCATACTAGAATGGGTACATACTGACAAAACATGAATCTGGACCATTCATCTAATCAATTGTTCAGATTAACAGTTTGACAACATAACATGTTTGTACTTACAAGATTTCATTTTTCTATGTTTATGTGTTTATCAGATAGAGAGTGGGAGATATATATGCTTGTACGGAGGTGATGATACGGAGTGGATTCGGAGGTTCACAAACCGAGTGAGAGCTGTGGCGAAAAGTGCTGGCATTACCATAGAAATGATTTATGTAGGAAAAAGCACTGCTACCAAAGAGAGGATGAGGAAAATCAACAAGTTTATTGAAACAGAGAATCTGAGTCACTTCTGGAATGATTATACATTCTCCTGGTTCTTCTGGTCCCGACTCGATAGCATGAGGTGCTCAAAGGCCAAGTACAAAAAGACTGTGGACAATGATCATATACTGAGGGAGGTCATGACCCTGCTGAGCTATGATGGAAGTGACCAAGGTTGGGTTATGGTCTGGAGAGGCTCTGAGACGGCTAGGGGCAATGGCCAGCTGGCTGAAACCACCCTGGATGACTTTGAGGCCTGGAAACTTCAAGCTAGTGAGTCAGGCTTTGTGCGTACATTCCAAGGCGAACTGGACAAGCGCCACAGCCCAACCCACTGCACTCGTTTGATCATTCCCGGGTTCGGTCCAGACATCCCGGAGAGAGTGGTGTGCACAGAATGTGGCCGGGACATGGAGAAGTTCTTCATGTTCCGCTGCTGTACCGATTGATATGACACGTTCAAGCATCATATATGGTTATATTAATTTATGTTGGAAAACTCTTTACTTGTATGGTGCTCTTTCATAAGAGCTACACATGTGTAGTATGTGTTGAGAATAAATTTGTTGGTGTGAATTTGTGAAATAGCTAGGACTCAGGTCCTCAGGACTCTAAGCACCAGTTTGGGCTAGCTGTTGAGTCTGGGCTGCTTGGGTTGCTGTATAAGAATGTAGAATAAAAGTGTTTGAAACGCTTTTGGGTACTGAACTTACGTACTATATATATATATATAAACTCTCTCTGCTTACTTCACAGTAAAATTATTCATTCATTTTGGTTTTACTTTCCTTGACCGAAATTAAACCTCAATACAAGACAATGTTACAGTCTGGAGACATGCCTAAGGGCCACCATACCCTTGTAACCTCATGCTATGCCCTTATCCAGTATGCATATATATGCGTGGACAGGCTTTAACTGTTGATAAGGCTTTAACTTTTTTTCCATCTTCTTGTCATTGTACAAGGCTTGGTTTGTGAAACTGTAAAACCATTCATACCCAAGTACTCTACTACTACTACTACTACTACGCATTTGAAATTCCAAAATATGGAGTACCCTATTGGTAGTTACTTATATATAGTTAAGGATGTTAAGCTACAACATGTGATTAGGGGATAAAAGAACATCCTTGATCACAAGTTGATAGTGTGATATTATAACATGTTAGGTTGTCTGACACAGTAACATTTTCACGGTAACATTTTGAATGGACATGATTAATAGTGTGGTATAATTTGGTACCAAAAAATTATGCTAAACCATCTAAGAACAACGAAGAGGAACAGATAGCAGAGGAGAGAGAGAGATGGAAAGATTGGTGAAATGGGTAAAAGAGAGAATTTAAGAGAGAATTTATTAAAAGCTGGAACGCGTCATTAGGTGATTAGTCTTTAAGAAAGAAAGTACTGCTGTAGTTGTTAACTCTTGATAGGGTGCACACGGATCGGTTATCCGATCCACAAATCATTATCCATATCCGATCCACAAGTTCGGATATCCACAAAATCGGATCGG
>QANT01009209.1:0-19660 GCA_003254885.1 Purshia tridentata | reverse complement strand
ATTATGTGATAAGAGTTATGTAATTGAAAAGAAAAAAAATATCTCAATTTAGCTATGTGCATCCAATTTTTCTATTTTGTTTTTTTTTTAAGATAATTATTTTAAAGTCCATATTTGGACTGATAATGAGTCATTAATTAGTATGTCTTAATTTTTTTTGTTTTGAATGAGCCTACTTGCTACAATACCAGTCCATGTTTTAAATTTCGTTAATTAAATTGAGATCATGCCGATGAAATAAATGGAGAAATGAAATAAAGCCTCGAATTTGGTGGTGGGGTATTTGCCTCAATGGCTGCATCTGTTTTTGTTTGTGGTCGAAACGTACTGAATTCATTAAGGCCAGAGGCGAAGGCAAAGGAGGGAAACAACTCAGTCCAAATACAGAAGAATAAGAACAATAATATGAAGAAGGAGATTCCGACCTAGTGGGCAAAGGGGCCCCTAGCTAAGGACACTCACCCTAGCTAAGGACACTCAAATAGAATCCCGAGATAAGATCGAAACCTTCTACAATGAAATCCATGCATTGCCAAGAAAACAAAATTCTATAAACTGGTCAAATGCCTTGCCCAAGAGGTCTTACTTCTGCCTCACCTTCATTATTGTATATAGCCAATTGATTCCATTTTATTCGTAGGGTAATCAACAAAAGTAAGACAGCTTGACATGAAAGTCCACAGATTAAACCAATCCACAAGCCCTGCACCACAAAATGTAAATTGGATTAGATATCATAAACAAAACAAAATCAACTTACTAGCTATAATTGCTTGTTCTTCACTTTTCTATGCAGGTAAGGAATTGGTAAGTTTAGAATTAATATGCATTATGTGTATTTGTGTGTGCTAAACAGCCACAATGTTTTCTCACCTTGGCATATAGTTTCAACAAAAACCCAAGAAGACTTGCAATTGTCATACCGACCACATAGAATGAGCCCAAGTTTACATACACAGCCAAGTTCTGCCACCCACATCCTCTGGCCACACCTGAAGTACCAAAACTCACTTTTATAGACACCAAAGAAAAAGCAGAAAATAAAAACGAAGTTCAAATTGCAAAACAGGAGATAGAAGTAATAATAGATGATCTCAACCTGATAGGACACCTTGCACAGAATCAACAAATATTGAAATGACAAGAAATGGTGTCATGGAAGCAAATGCCTGTATTATTGTTTGGCTGCTACTGAACAAGCCAGCCCAGATATTGTGACCAACTGCTAGAGCCACAATAACAACCAAAGCAAGAAGCACAGAGAGCTTGAGAGTCACAGCCATTGCTTTCTTAGCTCGGTCCGGATTGCCTTCTCCCAACTCATTTGCCACCCTTGTGCTGCCACAATGAGTAATCTTTTGATTCAATGGCATGAAACAAAATGCAGAAATTAAAAAAACTTGAAGGGATAAGAACAGCCTGGGAATTATTGTTCTACCAACCTTACAGAAGCAGCGAGGCCATATGTAATCATGTAACAAATTGCTTCTGTGTTCACACTGAAGATGTAATTAAAAGAAGGCTACTTGAGTCTGGTAGAAAATAACATGTTTAGAGCAGAAAAGAAGAAAGGGAAAATATATTGGGAGCTTACCAAATTGCAATTACCGAAGTGGTTTCTTCAGCTTTTGGCATCAGTCCTGCCAACAACACCAGAATCTCAAAAGCCCAGTACTCCAAACTGTAAAGATTAAATGTGAAGTGTTTAGTACTTCAAATTAATTGAGGGTTGTGAACTTAACAAATTAAACTTACTGAACTAAGCTTAAAAATTGAAATTAGTGTTTCTTGTAATCGAAGTTGACAGAGAATTCGTACTCATTATATAGTCTTTGTATATAGCTGAATGAGGCTGTATGCTTCTAGTGGGGCTTTAAACATTAACATACAGAAAAAAGTAATGAAATATCTAAGGACACCTACCATACCATTGCTGCAGAGGGGATGGCAAGTTTCAAGTCAGTAAGGACATAATGGAATGACTCTAATGAAAATCCTTGCCATGTAAGCTTGAAATGCTTTCCAAATTTAACGTACAAGGCCAGCATAATGGCCGATATCCATAATGAAATTGAAGCTGCTAGTGGAGCTCCCTTGAAACCAAGAGCTGTCCAATGTACCAAACTATATGCAATGCCAATATGAAGAACCAGAGGGATCCCTGAGAAGAAGATCAATGGCATGACAACAGATTGTGTCTGAAGAAATCTCAGGATGTTATTCAGGAAGCCATATGCAAACACCGAAGGAATCAGAAACTTCATATAAAGAGCAGCAGTTTTTGCAATTTGAAGATCTTGGTGGATTAAGATAAGTATGGGCTCCGTATAGAACCAGATTATAGATATGATGATAGCGAAGAGGACGGATATGATGGAAGCCGCTTGTAGAAAAATTCCCAACATTCTGTACGACTTTGCACCAAATCCTTGCCCACACAGTGTCTCAAGAGCTCCACTTAACCCAACCTAAACCAACAAATAAAAGACAAGGAAAACAATTAAAAGAAAAGGCATGTGATCTTATTAAATTTTATGTCATTTAGGATACAAGTACAACTTTGAACATGTATTTCAGAATTTCTAGCTACTAGAATATCAAAATATGAAGACAAGGTAAATGTTAGTCCAACTTCAAATTGGTGATCATTTCCTGCAATGGATGGACTGCTTGCTAGATGCACAATTGTTGTATATGGTTTTTCACAAATGCAACTTCAATCAGCACAAAAATGGCTTCCATTCTTTCTCACAGAAGAAATGTAGTTACGATCTTGGACAAACAAAAAAAAAAAAACAGTGAGTTCGAAAAGGGCCAACTGAAAAGGGCACAGAAATCATTTTTGGAAAACCAATACCCCCAAAACTTGAACCCTTTACCTGCTAGGGCCTAGGTATAGCAGATAACTGCTATATATGATTATTACTAGGAATATTATTCCAACAATTGAACCCTTCATCTGCTATATATGATTATTACTAGGAAGAGTACTCCAACACTTCCATTAGTACTTTTCCTACTAGCATAACTTAATCACAAGAGCTTGAACAAGCATTTATCATCATGGACAGGCAGGGATGACATATATGACAAGAGTAAGTGAGAGAGTTATCTTACCATGAAAGCGTAGCCGGTGACTGTGGCCCATGAATTGGCAAGGGTTGCACCAGCAAGCTCAAGCTCACCAAGGTGTCCAGCAAACATGACTGACACCAAAGTGATCAGATAATAGAAAAGATTGGTAAGAATCATTGGCAATGAAAACAACACCTGTTTCTTGGCTTCCTCCAAGTCCAACACTTTCTTCCACCACCTATTCCCTTCTTGACCACCTGCCTCCAATAAGGGTGTGGTTGTAGTAGTGTTACCATCTGAACCTGTGTTTGATGACATCTCTAGTGCTTGCACTCCCTCCTCTGCTTCCACCTGTGTTCGAGTCGAGACAAGAGGAAGGAGGAGTGGGATTAATAGAGAGAGAGAGAGAGAGAGAAATGGCAGGTTGAGGGCTTAAATTAGAAGGTACCCTTCAAGAAGAAGGCATAAACTGTGACTTTGGCCGGCTGGGGTTTTTGCTCTTAAATCTTAGAGATAAACTGTTTTGATTCTTTGGTGTTTCCTGTCTGTTTCCTTTTGATTTTGATTCGTTTTTTATTACTTGGAACTTGGAAGTTCTAAGTTGGAACAACAATCTATTTTGTACCACCGAGTTTTTTTTTTTTTTTTTTNGTTTACCGAAAAAAAACAACAACAACCAATCAACCATAGAAAATAGTCAATGCCGACCCTCAAAATTTATGGAGAGATACGTGTGAGAACTGATAACAGTATAAGTATTCACCATTGCCCAAAAACTCACCTACAAAGTACTCTGGACACCCATCCAGCAATCACGTCTCACCACACCCACAACAGCTCATCAAAATAATTCCACAATAGGAGTGTGGATAATAAATCAATGATTGAGTTGAGCCCCTACATATTTCATACCCATTTTGAAAAATTCATATTTATTTTTATTGGAGATTAGGAAAAAAATTGACAAGTAAATATTTGTGATCTCACAATGCATTGATTGCATTCATTATGGTCAGAAAACACAGGGCTCAGATTTTCTTTGTTTTGTCTTTGTAATTTGTTTACCAGTGAGGCTACGTGAATGTAGTACTGACGAATTAGTGACATCTGATATGACCTTCCTACGGTCCAAAAGGTTTTGTGATATCATATGGTACAAGATTCAATTAAGTACAACATCAACTAATATCACATGATTCACATGCATGTACCTTTTAACTTACTATATAAACTATTACACCAAACTTTATATTTTCCCATTAAAATATATAGAAATCTCATTGAGGTATATTATTGTTTGATCATTCAGTTGGACCATTCTATTTATCTAAGATATCACTCAATCTCAAACCTAGATAATGTTGTCGACCGTGCAGATCGAAGAAGATTGAAAACCAGATACTGTGTGAAACTTTGAATTTAGTCACTAATTTAAATATATCATTGTGGATTTGGAACCTGCATTCTGCATCAAAGCAAAGAAATGATTTTTATTTTATTTTATTAAAACGGGGGCCAGAGGCCCAAAATAAAGCAAAACAAATTAGACGACTCTTGGACATGCACAAATGTTATTCAAAAACAAAAAGCTGAATCACGTTGGCCCGTGGCTGAAGTGCAGAGCTGGGCCCACTTCTGGCTTGGATCACTATCACAGGGAGAGAGTCTTGGATAGGGCTGGAATGCTGCTCACCTATTGAGACTCTGACTTAAATTTTGACATCTGTCACTTTTTAAATCAATTGGACAAGACCTCTCAGCCTACTCCCTTCCTTTTGCCATATTTTCAGTCCACTCCTCCGAGACCAACACCGGCGATGCCTTCTCAATTTCCGGCCAGCCACCACACTCCCCTCTCCCTTTCTTCTCCCCTCCTTTCTATCTTTTCTTTTGAAGTGAAACCCAGATGCTTCAGGCAACAGAGAAAGAGGGAGGAGAAAGGGAGAGGGGAGTGTGGTGGCCCGGCCGGAAATGGCGTCGTCAATTTGAATGCATTCACCAACACCTTGTTGCAAATCTCCACCAAGGAGGATATATAAAAGTATAAAACAAAAAAACACATATAACGAGCCCTTGCGTTATTCCCAAGCGGTCCAACTGATAAGGAAAGGTGAAAAGTAATTTAGGATTAAGATACGTGGAGAATTCGTTCTCTTCCAACATCATTCAACAAAGCCTTATTTACTAAGATACTCACTAAAATAAAAACAAAACTTTTTTGACTTTACTCCTTAAAGTTATATTTTTCTACTTTGCCTTCAAAAGGACCAAAACTCTACAAATAACTCCTAAATAACAAGTTTTGTCAACTTAATCCGCTTGCTCTCTCTCTCTCTCTCTACATGGCTTCAATAGAAATAAACCAAAAAACTATGATTTCTAGCATAAAAATGGTGGCTTCAATGGCTTCCAAAAGAGAGAAAAAGAGAGGGGGGTGGCCAGCAGGGAGGGAGTGGCCAGTGCAGGGAGGCTGTTGGCGTGTTGGGGGAGGGAGGCTCGAGATGGGGGTGGGGATGGTCAGGGCCGGTCCGACGATTTAGNTTTTAGTTTGTTTTTAATTTTTATTAGTTTGTATCTTTTTCTTCCCTCTGATGTAGCGCCCATATGTCGTGTTGTTAGTCTCATATAGGCATCATGTCAGCTTTTTTTAATAGAATAATCGATGGAGTTAATAGAATTTAGTATTTGAGAGTCATTTGTAAAATTTGAAAAACAAAATATAAAAATTTAATTTTAATGGAAAAAGTGAAAAAAAAAAAAATTTGTTTTAGAATATTTTTTTGAATATTCGCCCAGCCCGCCTAGCCTCCGGGCCGGCCCTGGGGATGGTTTGCTCCTCCCCCTTCCTTCATTTTTTTTTTTTTTAGTTTGTTTTTAATTTTTATTAGTTTGTATCTTTTTCTTCCCTCTGATGTAGCGCCCATATGTCGTGTTGTTAGTCTCATATAGGCATCATGTCAGCTTTTTTAATAGAATAATCGATGGAGTTAATAGAATTTAGTATTTGAGAGTTATTTGTAAAATTTGAAAAACAAAATATAAAAATTTAATTTTAATGGAAAAAGTGAAAAAAAAAATATTTGTTTTAGAATATTTTTTTGAATAAGCCAAAAACGAAAAAAAAGCATACATTCACTCATATGAGTCATATGTGCACACTCTCACACATATTTGCTCTTGCATCATGTAAGGGTAGCAAAAACAGAGTTTTATGTTCTACATATATTATAAGTGGGCATGAAATGTACATTACTTGTGAAATTTATACTCTCTAAACATAATTTAGAGGTAGATCAGATCATCCATTTGGACTTTTTGTCTTAAGCCTTCAGATCTGTTATAAAATTGAAGAAAATTTAGCTCAAAACGTATGCCAGAATGCCATATTATCCAAGCAACATATATCATCGAATGCGCTAAATATAGAGTATATGCTGCATCCTGCAAACCATAAAAGCTCCTTCACGAGATCATTATCTCTGGAAATCTTGTGACACAGACAGATCTAGCTATGACCCATTAAACGACGTAGTTAGGAAATGAGTGGATTCACTTGCATTATGTGGAACTTAATTAGGTAAAAAATCGTATATATGGCACTTGTTTATGATCCAAATGTGGCAAGCATTTGAAAAGTAGACACACTCACTCAAACGTTTATTAGCATAGTTGTTGAAAATACTACATACAATTGGTTGTACATACTAATAGGATCAAGAAGAAGAAGAGAAAGAAAGAAGGGTCAACAATCGAAGTACATGCTTTCATGTGATATGCATTATCTGGTACTGATATGGAGGTGGGTAGGTAGCTGCATTGATATCATTCTTTCTTCTCTTCCTTGGCTGCTTCCTTAGCTACGACCTTGGCTTCAACCTTCTCTTCCTTGGCTGCTTCCTTGGCTGCTGCTTGCACCTTTGCTTTGCCCTTCTTGGGCTTCATGAAGCAGAAACAAGAGCAGCATGGGCACTGGAACAAGAACTTCATTGCTAGCTACCTTCACCTTCTCTGCTCTCAAATTTTACTGAAAATCTTGTCTGTAGCAAAAGTACCTCAGCTTTGAATTGCTTTCCCCTTTCTATCTTCTTTGTGTCTAATAATTAATGTTGTTGGTCTTTTTAAAAAAATAATAAAAAGTAAATAAATACCCATTGGATTCCACTTCAATCACTATCAATAAAGAAATGCCTGCCTAATAATGCCAGAGTAGGAGTGGGAGTAGGGTCGGTGGGGATGACGAACAGCCATGATCAGCAATGAAGCTAATATCTCTTAATGGGCTCTCCTTTGTGGGTCATGGTAAAGCCTGCATGATGAAGTAGAGGAACTGTTCTTTCTTGATATCTTTTTCTCACACTAAAGATTCCTGAGCTGTCAAGCAGTAAAAGCAAATATGTTTTACATTTTACATTAGATAGATAATACATTTCAATGATAGAATGATCAAGACACTTTACAGTCTTTAAGTAAAGAGTGGGTATGAATTTCATTCCTAGAATGAAACAAAACAGATTAACAAAAGTGCAATTATTATTGTATGACCTAATTAATGTCATGATGTTTGACAAACAAATAATGCAGACTTTAGTGTTTTCTTTTCATATTGTGGTTGGCCTATTGGTCCCTTTTTGCTCCCCCGCTTTTGGGTAAAGGTGAGGGAACCATGTGAATCTGCTTGAGAAAATAAAGTACTTGGGTTGTGATTTTCACTGCCCTATCTACAACCATGCTAATATGCTACGATGCTATTGGTTTCCAAAGTCCAAGGATAACCTATTCTTTTGTGATTTTAAACGTATGGATGGTGAAAAATACTTCCAACCAAAATCAAACGTGTGTTTAAAGAAACTTGTAAGAACAATACATTGTCTGGTTTACTACTTTACAGTGAATTGTCTAGTTAAAACGCATTTTACCTAGCGTAGCTACTTTTGCACTTCACATTATGACCAACCATTGCCTCCACCATAAAACCTATTTATAACAAGAAAAAAAAAACACAAGGGAATAAGGCAATATCTGGGGAATGAAAAGGGAAGGTGGTTGATGTTTTGATTGGAAACAAGCCACAACCAGGGTACAGACCTATCAAAGCAAGTTTATATCAAGGTCCCCTGTTTTTTATTTGGGGATGAAAAAGTGAGGCCTCTTCCCCTCTCCTATTAATTTTGTAAGATACCTATCATTGGGTTCCCATTGAATAGAAATGGAACCTTCAACCAGGATTTTGCATTATGTTTGGCAGGGTAAGATTGAAAAGCCACTTCAAGTTCAATGTGCCCAAGATCATAAACAACATCATGTATAAGTTGCTTAGCTGCATAAATTTTGTTGCACAATTATTTCAAGTGACGCAATGTACTCTATATACAAAGGCAGATAGCTATTCTGGAAAGTGGAAACGCCAAGACTTCATAGTTTAGGTGAAGGTTTAACTGATTCAGGAACTCGACGGTAGTCGTATACCCCAATACCTCGTTTTCTTCCAAGGCGACCTGCATCAACATACTGTACAAGAATGGGGCAGGGAGCATATTTATCTTCTCCAAGGCCAGTATGAAGAACTCTCATAATTGATAAGCAGACATCCAATCCAATGAAATCTGCAAGCTCTAAAGGGCCCATTGGATGATTTGTTCCCAGCTTCATTCCTGTATCAATGTCTTCGTTTGTTGCCACACCTGTATAGAGTGCATAAAATGCTTCATTTATCATAGGCATTAGGATCCTGTTTACAACAAAGCCAGCGTAATCCCGAGAGCATATTACTATCTTGCCAAACCTGCAAATTCAACGGTCAGCAGTTAAAAAGATGCCAGGGAGAAAATTTATTTGGGTGTATGGGTGGGAAATGTAGCTTTATCACAAATAGGAAGGGAAACTGCTAAGGGAACAGAAGGGAAATTCTCCTTCTCTATGAAATTCAAGGTATCCAAGTCAATGACCTCTCTGCCAAGGCTTTTGTGGCATTAAATGTCTCATCTGTTGTGTCTGCTCCTCGCACAATCTCAACAAGTTTCATTATAGGAGGAGGATTCATAAAATGCATGCCAATGACCTGCAGATCACATTATTAATTTGACAATCAGATTTCTGATATCATAGGTTTTGCTAGAAAGTGAATAAACTCAAGACAATTTAAACCAAAGGAAATTTCTTTCATGACTTGTTCTCACAATATTGTATGACAAACTCAGGAAAAAAGAAGAAGCATATTCCAGGAATAACCTGGTGTGGTCTGCTAGTGGCTGATGCTAGACGAGTAATGGATATGGAACTTGTATTAGATGCCAGTATGGCCGAACTTTTTGTGATCTTATCCAATTCAAGAAATAGCTTTTTCTTAACATCTTCAGATTCCACAATAGCTTCAATAACAACATCTGCCGAAGAAAGGTTTTTCAAGTTTGAGGTATACCATAGACGTCCCAAAGCATCTTTACCTACAGCCTGTTAAACGGAAATGGAATGATTTGTCAAAACGTCAAGAACTTAACAGCTTACTTGCATGAATCACCAACCAGGAGGGGAACTTTTTTCAAGTGTCACACATGACAAACTTTGAAAAATGTACTCTAAGCTACTCTTAAAACCCTGAACAAGTGAGATGGGTATTCATATTCTACAAATTTACATAAAACAAATAGACTAATCTTCAATTGGGACATGAGAGAAGTCAACGATCAATTAAGAGAAACAACAAATGGAACATATTATGAGCTTTAAATTTTATTGACGCACAACTGTTCAATAAGTTTACGGGGAAAAGGGCAAACAACCAGAAGCTCATGAATATATTACCAATAAAACTAAAACTAGTACCAAAATTCTGTATTTTTTTTATGTCGTGGTCCTCCCTTTTTCTTCTATCTTACGGTAACCAGACAGAAAGTGAAGGACGAAGAAAGTTTAATCCAAACCTGACTAAGTTGCCCTTTGGAAACTAGACGCTGGATGGAGCTGGAGATGGACTTGGTGGCTCTGGAGAGAGCCTCCGGGTCGGTGTCTAGGAGCCAAGCATCGAACCCATGCATGGCGGCGAGTTGGGCGATTCCAGAGCCCATTTGGCCGCTGCCCACCACTCCGATGGTCTTGATCTCCGCCATTAACGCCACCGCTAGCTGACAATGTCACTGCACTCGTGCAAATGAATTAGCCAGAGAGAAGTGGACGCGAAGGCCTTTGGGTGGCTCACGCGCTGGGTAAGTGCGTGGTGGTATCTTCCTTTGGCGGTGCTTAAGGATTGCTTAATGTTGGGTCAGCCCGATCTCAAGTTCCGAAATTTTGGTTTTCATTTGGGCCGGGTCAAGTCCGTCGCACTCTTAGAATCATTTGAGCCAGGCTGGGGGGCCTGAATCATTCTTAATAAATAGATGCTGACATTGTTCTGACCAAAGTCGCTCAAATAATGGACGAATGTTTGTTTCTTTCTCTTTTGCGCTTATACTTTTTTCATGTTCATTCTACAGTATAATTTTACGATTAAAACTTTAAATTTTTTTCTTTATATGAACAAAATGGTTAACAATTTTTGACGGAATAAATCAAAATGTCACTCATAAAAAAATTTGAAGACTCTAAAAATTAAAAAACTAATTGAATGAGTAAAGTGTCTTTTGTGAAATAGTTAAGAACCACTACTAGAATTAACACATATATTAAATATAATCGTGGGATGAAATAAGTTTTGGCTAGTGTTGAAAATTTTAGATGAGCAGCACCCTTTGTTTGACATTTGATAATCTGCTCGCTTTGATTTTTGCAAGAGCTATTAGCCTATTACCGTATTACGTGCTTGATTTACGTAGACAGCTAGCGTTTTCTCAATTAGTCAATACTCACTGGTTTGTGAGTCAAACCCCAACTTCATCCTAATTTAATACAAAATTAGAAACAGCTCCAATCAATATTTAAACTGTACAGTCTGTACCATAGCTTTGTAGCTCGGTAGCTCCAATCATCAAATGAAATGAAAAGAAAAGAAAAGAAAAGAAAAGTGTAGTATCTTTTTCACCCAAACCATTACTTTGGGAGTTTGTCAACGACAGACTTAAAGGTTTAAAGCTGACAGTTTAATTAAGGGCCATCAATTAGCTATGAGTGATGTTCTGTATTGTGGGAAATGTATGTCAACAATTTAAGGATGAATCCTTGTCACCTTGTGAGTTTGTGAGCCTTAATCATGAGGATTACCAAAAGTTTTAAGCACTAAAGCAAAAAGAAATTGTAACCTGCCAAAATAACATAATGACTCGACTCCAAAATTCTAACCCATAAGAGACAGACTTCCATTCTCTGCTTGAATTTTTCATGCTACGATTTGCTTCTTGTTTTATTTGTCACTTATTATGTGTTATTGTGATAGCCTTTGGATGAAAATTTGATGACTTGGCATGTGCATAGCAAAACCCAAGTAGATCTTAGAATGAAATATCCAAGCAAAGGATCAAAATCCAACTATTTTAGCTTCACACAAACTTATTGACCAAATTTAGATAAAAACGTAAGGAAATGATCTATTTGACTCATTAAAAATTTGATGCTTTCATTGTAAGGACAAATTAACACAAAAATCATAATTAAGGAGACATGGTGAATTAAAGTTAGTTTGAATAAAAATTTCCCTTCCCATTCAAGTTCAAATCCTTCCATCTTTTATAATAAAAAAAATTAAGAAGACAATAAATATTAGGCCACAAAGCATTATGCCAACTTCTTTTTTTTCTGGCCAAACATGCCAACATTTTCTGAAGAAAAGCAAATAAAAACGAAAAAAACGAAGATGGGTTGGGTGGATTCACGTGAGGGAAGGTTGAGTAATTGACCCAAAAATCGAAGTGGCTGACCAAATTTGACACGTTTTCGGATCACGGCAGTGGCCCGTGACGTCCGCCTACCGCCGCTCCATCCACCGGTTCCACTCTCATCCAATCTCATCTATTTGACCTCCCCATTTTCATTCCTCACGCGCCCACATAACGCGTGCAAACCACACAAATATACATATATGTGATATTTGTCATACAAAGAACTAGAGTGCTTCCACGCGCGTTAAGGACGTGTGAGACAATGAGATCCCTCCCATCCTCGTTAGACCGCACCAGACATGTTAAACCTCATCAAACCGGGTCCGGGTCCCACCCTCCCGCATTCCCACAAACCAAATTTTCAATGATTATTTGAAAAGCAAAGGGACAAATATAGGTACTGGGTATTGACAAATCAGTGTGACTTTTACTAGGTGTGAGAAAATCCAAGAGAAAATTTTGCCGAAAGTCAGCTCTCTCAATCTCTGTGTCCCCCCTCTAGTTCAAAATCAAAAAACCCAGTACTGTGTTTGTCCAATAAAATAAAGATTCTCAGGAAAGAAAAAGAAGTTTCCTTTTCTGTACTCCACTCTACCCAAGTGTGTTTCTTTCTGTCCTACTGTTTGTTTGATTTTGAAGCATCTCTGCTTTGCTTGTTTTCTTCTTCTATTATTATATTCTCACTCATCCTGTTTATTTTTTTTTCTTGCTTTGAAAATTAAGGGGATGGAGACGCCTGCGTTTTGAAATTGGTGAACGCCCATTTGTGGAAAAAGTGGTCACTCACTCCCTCACTGTTGATGTTAGGTACGTAAAGGGACTTGTGTTTACTTTTCTGTCAAAGTAAATGGACAATGCTCGTGAAATCCTGAACCTTTTTCCATTTCACTATTGAGCTTTGGCCAGAAAAGCTCTCTCCTTTGTTATGCTTCTCTCTTGCTCTTTCATGTTTGGTATTTCGTAATGGTTTTGGGATGTGGGTTATGAAGTTTCTGCAGGTGGGTCTTTCTCCTGATGTGTAAAATAGGGGAGGATGCTTGTTCAGCAAAATAAGGGGTTTGGTTGGGGTTGGTGATTTTTGGTCAAGGGTTTTGAGTTCTGGTGGGGACTGGGGGATCTTAGTCGTTCAACTGGTTTGATTACTGCTTCACTTTTTTAAGCGGTCAGTGTTAATTGCTTCACTTGCAAGCTGTTGTTAGTTAGACCTTTTCTGTGGTTTTTGAGGTGCTTTGGGATGTGGGTATTTAAGCTCCTTCTGTTGGCTCTGTTCTCTCTCTCTCTCTCTCTCTCTCTCTCTCTCTCTCTCTCTATTAGGGGCACTGTTTGCGCAACATTTTCAGATTGAAGTAAGTTTCTGCCCTTCCATTTTTACGGTCTAGGGATCTGATTCCAAGTGGGCACTGGTGATTGCATTTGTTTTACTGTAAATGTTGCTTCAATTTAAGTTTTAAACTGGGTTTTTAAGGGAAGCTCTCTTGGAATTTGGGTGTGGAAGTTTCTTCATTTGGATTTCCTCCTTTCTTCTGAAGAGCAGCGCATGCCATATAATATCTGATTCTGCTGAGTTTGATGGGAGTGTTGGCCTTGGCTTGAGTTGGGGATTTGCTTTGGTTTCAGTAATGGTGCTACTGGGATTTCTTCCAATGACAACATTTCTCAGGTGGATATTCTTGGCTTGCTTTCTTGTTTCTTCTTTGGGTCTTAATATCCCAATCCGATCCTGTGATCCAAATGATTTTCTTGCACTGAAAGAGTTTGCAGGAAACCTTACAAATGGTTCTATTATTACAGCATGGTCCAAGAAATCAATTTGCTGCCAATGGGATGGTGTTGTCTGTGAGAATGTGAATAATGGGACAGTTGCAAGTAGAGTCACCATGTTGATTCTGCCCAACATGAGTCTGAAAGGAACGATTTCACGCTCTTTGGGTCAATTAGATCAGCTGAAATTGCTTAATCTTTCTCTGAATCAGCTGGAAGGTGAGTTGCCTGCAGAGCTCTCAAACTTGAAGCAGCTGGAAGTTCTTGATTTGAGCCATAACATGCTGTCAGGACCAGTTTCAGGTGCGCTTGCTGGCTTGAAGTCGATTGAAGTACTGAATATTTCAAGCAACTCAATCAATGGCAGCTTATCTGAGTTTGGAGGATTCTCTCATCTTCTTGTGTTCAACATAAGCAATAATTCAATAACTGGTCAGTTTAATCCCAAAATTTGTAGCTCTTCCAATGAAATTCATATTCTTGATATATCTTGGAACCGTCTCACTGGGAGTCTTGAAGGCTTAGACAATTGCAGCGTGTCTCTCCAACAATTGCATTTGGACTTCAATTCATTTGCAGGTCCTCTACCTGAATCTTTGTATTCGTTTTCGGCCTTGGAGCAGCTTTCAGTCTCTGGGAACCATCTTTCCGGCCCCATAAGCAAGGACCTGAGTAAGCTCTCTAGCCTTAAGACCTTAATCATCTTTGGAAACCAATTCTTGGGTGAACTTCCAAATGTATTTGGGAATCTTAGTGGATTAGAACAGTTAGTTGCACATTCAAATATGTTATCTGGTCCATTACCTTCAACCTTGGCACTCTGCTCAAATCTTCGAGTGCTTGATCTGCGTAACAATTCTTTATCAGGTTCTATTGATCTAAATTTCACTGGGCTTCCCAATCTCTGCACACTTGATCTTGCTACTAATCGTTTTTCTGGCTTCCTTCCAAATTCACTTTCTAATTGCCGTGAGTTGACAACTTTAAGCCTTGCCAGGAATGAATTGAGGGGTTCAATACCTGAAGATTTTGTAAAACTCACATCCCTGTTCTTTCTCTCATTGTCAAATAACAGTTTTGTAAACTTATCTGGGGCACTATCTGTGCTGCAGCAGTGCAAAAATCTCACGACTCTTATTCTTACAAAAAATTTTATTGGTGAGGAGCTTCCAAAAAGTGCAAGTGGGTTTGAAAGCTTAATGGTTTTAGCACTTGGGAATTGTGCTCTTAAAGGCCAGATTCCAGCTTGGTTATTGAGTTGCAGGAAGTTGGAAGTCCTTGATTTGTCATGGAATCACTTGGATGGCAGTATCCCTCCATGGATTGGTCAGATGGAGAACCTTTTTTATCTGGACTTCTCAAATAACTCTCTCACTGGAGAAATCCCAAGAAGTCTGACAGAGCTGAAAAGCCTCATATCTATGAATTGCAGTCAATCGCATCTTACTGCCTCTGCTGGCATCCCGCTATTCGTAAAGCGAAATCAAAGTGCTAGTGGTCTGCAATACAACCAGGCATCGAAATTTCCTCCCTCAATATACTTGAGCAATAATAGAATAAATGGAACAATCTGGCCTGGAATCGGACGGCTGAAACAGCTCCATGTTATGGATTGGAGCAGGAACAACATTACTGGGACCATCCCCAGCACCATCTCAGAGATGGAGAACTTGGAAACATTGGATTTATCATTCAATAATCTACATGGTTCTATCCCTCCATCACTTAGCAAGCTCACATTCTTGTCAAAGTTTAGTGTGGCAAATAATCACTTGCATGGAGTAATTCCCAACGAAGGACAGTTCTTAAGCTTTCCCAACTCAAGCTTTGAGGGTAACCCAGGACTTTGTGGGGAAATGTATTCTCCATGTGGTGACATCAATACAGGTCTCAAGCCTGTAATGCCATCTAGTTCAAACAGTAGATTTGGTCGAAACAGCGTCCTTTGTGTAACAATCAGCATAGGAATTGGGATTGCATTGCTTCTTGCAGTTGGTCTATTTAAAATGTCAAGGAGGGAAGTAGAGGATAAAATTGATGATTTTGATGAGGAACTCGGCAGGCCGCATAGGTTATCTGGAGCACTTGCATCTTCAAAATTGGTGCTTTTTCAGAATTCAGAGTGTAAGGATCTCACAGTTGCAGACTTGTTAAAATCTACAAACAATTTCAACCAAGCAAACATAATTGGTTGTGGTGGTTATGGTCTTGTTTACAAAGCCAACCTTCCCAATGGTACAAAAGCTGCAATCAAGAGACTTTCTGGGGATTGTGGACAGGTGGAACGGGAATTTCAAGCTGAAGTGGAGGCCCTCTCAAGAGCTCAGCACAGGAACCTTGTCTCTCTTCAAGGTTATTGCCGTCATGGTAATGACAGGTTGTTGATTTACTCCTACATGGAGAATGGAAGCTTGGATTATTGGCTGCATGAAAGTGTTGATGGGGTTTCACTTCTAAAATGGGATGTAAGACTTAAGATAGCTCAAGGTGCAGCTCGTGGATTAGCTTACTTGCACAAAGATTGTCAGCCAAATATAGTGCATCGAGATATAAAAACAAGCAACATTCTTCTAGATGACAAATTTGAAGCTCATCTGGCAGATTTTGGTCTTGCAAGGCTACTTCGTCCTTACGACACTCATGTTACAACAGATCTGGTTGGGACTTTGGGTTATATTCCTCCTGAGTATAGTCAGACATTAACTGCAACCTGCAGGGGTGATGTTTACAGTTTTGGTGTTGTTCTTCTTGAACTTTTAACTGGTAGGAGGCCGGTAGAAGTATGCCGAGGAAAAAACTGCAGAGATTTGGTATCATGGATGTTTCAGATGAAATGTGAGAAGAGAGAGGAGGAGATTATAGATTCATCGATTTGGAAGAAGGACCTTGAGAAGCAGCTTTTAGAGGTGCTTGGCATCGCCTGTAAATGCCTGGATCCAAATCCAAGGCAGAGACCGTATATTGAAGAAGTTGTCTTGTGGCTTGATGGTATTGGATTTGAGAGTGTGAAACAATGAATATCCTTTTTGAATTTCATCTTTTGGAATTTGAGGTTCCGTTGGGGTCCAAAATGGTAAGGTATACCTGTAAAGCAATGCTATCGCAAGTCCATGGTTGGTGCAATATCCGTTCCTTTCGTTTCATATAGAAAGCACTCCTTTGGTACTATATACTCATATGTAATATGTATACAAAGGCTATGTTGGCCACTTCTACTTGAAATAAGCATTACAATATTTTAGAAACTTTGTCCTCTTTTCTTTTCTTTTTTTCTGAATTTTGGGTATTTCTGTGTTCTCTGATGATGAGGTTTCCATTGTGCAAGACATAGCAGTTGGAATGCATTAACTTTTGTGTTCCTTAGCATTTGAACTGATTTTGTTTCATTGTACATATATGACTTGAACAAATACATGATTAATTCAACGTAGCAAGGTGGCATCAGCAGGACCTTTTTAGAAATTGTTTCATCTACTCTGACCACAAAGTGTTGGTCAAAAATCAAAATCTTTTCTGTGGAATAAGTAGACTTTCAGGATTACTCATAGTCCGTTTATTGTGGCATTGTAATCTGTCAACTCATTTTTCTTAGCTTGTCCAATATATATTATTGCATAAGAGGAATGCTAGCCACAGTCGACCAAAGTTGAGTGTAGCCAAAACTCGCTTACACGAGGCATTTTTCTCTTTTTTTTCACTTCTCTCTCTTCTCCCAATTCTTTCTTTCTTTTCTCTTATTTCTCTCTCCTTTCCTTGTGACTTTTTTTCTCTTTCTCTCCTCATTTCTGATTGTGGTGGTTTGCTCAGCAATCGGAACCCAAGGGAAGACTCACCGTCACTTGGGGAACAAAACCCAGCTTGTGGGAAGTCGCAACAAGGCCGGGATTGGAATCAAAGTCAGGGCTCCGATTGGGTCTGCATTTCTAGGCTCAGGTTTTGGGTGTTCTGAGCTCACAGGGATGAAGAGGGAAGAGAGAGAAACTCAGAGGTGGTCCTCTTGTCGCCATCCATGGCTGGACCCGCACACATGCCGGCAAAGAAAATTGCAGCGAGGGAGAGTGAGAGTGGTTTGGGAGAGAGAAATAGTGTTATGAGAGAGGAGAAATTTCAGAAATGAGGAGAGAGAAAAAAGTCACAGGGAGAGGAGAGAGAAATGAGAGAAAAGAAATAAAAAATTGGGAGAATAGAAAGAAGTGAGAAAAAAGAGAAAAATGCCACATATAAGCGAGTTTTGGCCACACTCGACTTTGGTCGACTGTGGCTAGCATTCCTCAATTGCATAATGCTTGTGCCGAAAGATGCAAATGAGAAACTACAAAGACTACGCAAAATGAGGAAGAGAAATAGAATAAAAGAGAGTTTAAAATTGATGCTTTTTTTTTTAATGAATTCTCTCTGTCATGTATTTAACGAGCTTTTACAGCCCTTGTCCCAATCTATTTTGGGCCTTATTTAGGCCCACTTTTGCATGAGCCCAAAAAAAATCGAAAACAGAAATACATGTGTTGAGATGCTAAATCAGAAAAATGGGGTGATTTTTGTGCTTTCAAAACGTGTCCAACCCCTCCACGTTTCTCTTTTTTTGATGTGCCACCTTGCTAATCGACCGCCAGCATGGTTGATGAGGAAGAAAAGTAAGACAGAAAAAGGCTAGCTAGTGACCGAGCAACAATGTTCATAGCAAGAAGAGCTAGTATTGCCTCTAGAGCTTTGACTCAGACTCAACCCTCCACCAGATTCTCTAAGGCTTTCTTCTCCGGTGCTTTTGAACGTGCTGAGGTACGTAATTAGTTTCAGATAGTGTTGGTCGAGCTGTATATGAGTCTCTAGTTTTGCTTTTGAATGAACTTTAATTGCATTACTCGACCAAAGAAAGTGTAATTTTCACTTATTATGACTGACTGTATGAATATGAATACAGTATAATATATATATTTATAATTTTCTCTTCGAGGGATATCTATTTTTTTCTTTTTTGCGGATGTTGCTGAGCACTCGTCAAGTTTTTTCCTTTGTCAATTTTTTAAGATGTTTTTTCGAGGCTTCACTTAATATCCTTTTAATTAGGGTATAAGATGAGTCTCCAAATTTATTTAAAATTTTAGAGTTAAAATTTAACATAAAATCATCAAATCGTCAAAAGGACAATGCTTGGTCCTCAAGCTTGAGGACCAACTTTGTCCTCAAGCCCTCAAAAAATTATAGTTCTGTTATGCCGTCTCAAGATCAGAACCGTTCAATTTTTAGATCACCTAATAAAGATCATTTTTGGAAAAAATCAACTTAATCAGAAATCATTTGGTTGTATAACTGTTAACGAATAGATACATGGTTTGGTCTTTTAACTATGACCTTAAATTTATGCGTTAACAATTGTACAACCAAAAGATTTCCGATTGCGTTGATTTTTTGTAGAGATAATTTTTATTAGGTAATCTAAAGATCGAACGGTTTCGATTTTGAACCGGCATAACAGAACTATGATTTTTGGTGGGCTTGAGGACAAAGTTGGTCCTCAAGCTTGAGGACCTAAGCATTTTTCTTAACAAAATGGACAGACTCAGAAAAATTGTATATATATATATATATATACACACACATATATATATATATATATATATATAAACTCGTCAAAATTCAAAAAGTAAGAGTATGTTTATATGTCATTTGGTGCTTGTATGATACATGTTAACTTGTATAATTGTGAATTTAACACCATATATTGAAATAAGAATACAGCTAAATCTAACATTATATCCACTTGAATCAATGTTTTTAACAACTTAACTTGCCAATTCTCCTATAACATAACATTATGATGACAGAGCATATCAGACTATCGAATAAAAAAACATTTCTCTTTGATCCTACTATATATATATATATGGGTGTTAAATTAAATTGCAGGGTAGCAATGCAGTGGCAGATGCAAGAGAGAGCGGAAATGAAACAAGTGGGACATCAGGTTTGCCATATACGGCAAAGGAGACTGTGAAGGAGGGTTTGTACGAAGCCAA